>JARKIC010000712.1:0-206298 GCA_029378375.1 Mycena olivaceomarginata | reverse complement strand
TGGCGCTTCGAGCCCAAGACACTGGAGCACCTGCCATAAGGAAAACCTGGCCAGAGGTCGAGCGGCGCGTGTCTTGGCATCCAGCGTAATCGGCGTCAATATAACCATGAGGAATGAGGTCACCGGCATCTCGGGAGTAAGTTATGCCATTAATCCAGGGTGTTGGCAATGTAACCCATGAGGTGGAGTAGAGCCTGCCAGTGCTGAATGCCGGGGTTGATCTGGAAACGCGAGAGGACGCTGACTCCGTAAGATAAATCAGGCCGAGTAGCGAGCTGCCCCCACATGGAGGACCCCAGTAAGACACGGTATGGTTTGCCGGACATTTGCTGGCGGTCTTCGGAGTGGTAGGACTCATGTCCGAGGTGAGGACGAGGCCAACAGGAAGGGGAGTAGTGCGGAGCGGATGTTTTGAAGGTTATGATAAGCGAGCACTTTCTCGAAATAGCTGCGCTGGCTGAGCGTAACAGTTCCCGCCTCGAGATTCTGCTCCACAGCATCCCAAGCAGGCGGTGGGTGGCCGCCGACGTCCTTGACATCCCAGACCTTCGCCAGCTCGCCTTTTCGCCTCCCCCGCCTCTTCCACAGACGATGATGCACCCCAAACATCATCCGTATACGTATCGGTCAAGGTGTAGCTGCCGTCCTCGGTTTTGACGCGCACACAAGGGTCTGCCCTCGACGCAATGTAACCGAGGTTCGTGTACGTTCTCCCCAAAGTCTGCGCCCAATCGTGACCACCCTGCATGGTCCCATAATTGTTTTCTTCAGCCTACACGCCCAATCCTCCTTCCCGGCAACTTCGTAGCCCCGAGGCTGCTCCATGTAAATTTGCTCCTTGTCTCGCTGTTAAGGTACGCGGCTTCGAAGTCAATTTGCCAGAGATGAAGATTCTTCTTGGCAGCAATAGCGGCCGTCATGCGGATCGACTCGAGGCGAGCAACAGCAGCCCATGTCTCCTCATAGTCAATGCCATGCACCTGCGTGAAGCCCTTTCCAACCAGTCGAGCTTTGTCGCGCAGCCAATTTCCCTCGCCCGTCCTTCTTCACATCATACACCCCACTTCGACGCCATCACATTCGCGCCTGGCGGAGGTTTCTGGAGCTCCCAAGTGCCTTTTCTTCTCGTGGAGAGCCATCTCGATGTCCATGGCAGCGGTCCAACGAGCAGAGTCAAGCTTAACAGCCTCTGTGAACGTCTTGGGAACGTATAAGCGGTCGGGATTATACGACATCAAGGTTTGTGCAATGGAGTCATCGAGCTGTGCATTGAGACTGACGATGGGATCCCAGGCTACATTTGCCCTTGGGTTCGCTTTCTCCCCAGGTAAACGAGCTGCCCAAGGCTCTCGTCTCAACCGAGCAGCGGCAACGTCCTGCTCCGATTCACGGGACTCTGCGGCGCGCGTGGTGGTGGTAACGTTTCGACCAGAGCGGCGAGGTGGAGTGGAGGACGTGCAGGTGCAGACACAGGGATAAGATCGGGAGCAGGTGAGTGCGAGCGCGACGTTGGTGCTGGGACAACAGTTGAATGGGAGAAACCATGTGACTGCTCTCACAGTTGCATGGTCTAATGGTTATGGTGGCTCATGATTTTTACGTCGCAAGAGTTCCATCCCTGCGGTGGGCTTTCTTTATTGCGGCCCAATGAAGGTGATCACCGGCCTTTTGTCATATGCCTATATACGTTTTGTTGTCCCACGGAGAAGTACATAGGCAACTAAATAATAACCCGAGGCCGCGAACAAAAGACGGGGACAAACAGTTTTATCGAGCGCTCGATGGTTCTAAGCGCACTTTGCTCGTTTTTGGCACGGACAGTGCCAAGACACTTACCAGATCCCCTTAGAGTCCGAGTATACGTGAATGCAACAAAAGACATCCTATTGGTAGAACCGCTATCAGTGCGAAGGAAGCAGAGAATTGTGCTGAGGTACATGGAAGTAAACTTAAAATGTATGTATTATTCCTCTTCATCGTCTTCTCCAACTGCAAGATCAAGGTTCTTGCAGAAATTGTTGCAGTCATGTTGATCCCGCCATTTCTCGATCCCCTTTACACCGTGGTCCCCAACACCAGAGTCCCTGCAATGAATAAGAGGTTGGAGATGTTGGATGACGGAGAAAATCACCCTCCGGTGTGTGGGTTATCACGTCGAAGATGATGATCCCCATCGCATTTGTGCTGAGTCTGCCCGATGAACCTTGAACGAAGGGCTGAATAGAGATATATGGCACCGAACACAAAAAAAACGGACCTTGTAGATCAGCGAAGACAACATTGCCGTCACTCCATTGAAATGCATAATGTACAAATGCGAGAGGGTGTGAGCGAGCTGTCCCCGAGCGGCTGGGTGGTCCATCGTTCCTGTGTGATGAGTGACGGACGGATTGCGAAGAGGCTCCAACAACCAAAAAATACGGCGCGTCACGATTGGTTCTGCTTCAAATATTTCCTTGACAATTCCGGAGGCAGGCGACGAGAGCACCTTCCAATTTTATGACCTCTTGCGCAAGGCGGGCATTTTGCGATGTCGAATCTGTCAAAAATGAGTCAGTGTGGCTGGAGCCGTTGACGTAAAAATAAGAGTCACTATTTGCAATCTCCATGTTGCACTCTTCCGTGCAGAGCGAAAACGGCCCAAGAACCATCTGGCTATCTCGCACCGCATAGCCTCAAACTCGAGATTTGATATGTTTTCGGCCATAGTGACCTCGTCCTTGCCTGCCCCGATCTCGAAGCGTTTAGCGACATACTGGTCCCGCGGCTATGGAAAACTGAACATAGTTGAATCGGTGAACAAGAATAAAGCAGTAACAGGCTTACCTTATAACAGTGCTTCATCTTTCCACTGAATGAAATGTAGTCCGCAATTAACGCCTCATTCCGTTCCGGCCAGGAGTGGGAATTCCCAGCGTGCACATATCAAACCATGGTTTGACCGATGGACCGACTGCTGCGGGCGCGGAGAACGCTAAAGGCAATAGCCGGGTATGTGAGGCAGCATTCAAGTGGCAGCACACAGGCATAACCCACAATACTGTATAAGAGGCGGCATACGAGCACGTCCTCAGGAGTGCCAAAGGTGGCCAGACACCAAAGAGCCCGAAATGGGATGAAGGCGGCTTATAAATACAACGGTGGGCCCGAGAGGCGGTGAGTAGGTTCAGGTTGGAGAGAGTTCGGTTGCGTAACATATGGAGGGCGTGCGGGAAATAGGATAACGGGACCCGATGATCCAACACTGGCTTTAGGGTAAAGCATGTCATGGGTGACCGATAAGCGGCGGAAGAAGGAGGCGAGAGCGGCGGAGGACTTGAGATGGCAACAGCGATACTCCGAAAGGGCACAAGAGAGCTGATGCGTGAACGGAGGAGCTTGGAGCGGGTACGACGAGACTAAAGGGGAAAGGGATGGCCTGGGAAGCAGTACTATGACCAGAGATGAGGGCTCCCAGAAGGCCCGAGAGCTAGCGCTGTCCTGGGGGGGTGGAACGGCACAATTTGGCGGACTCCGAATTGAAGCGGTATGCAGGACGGACGTGGAGTGCTGTTGGTAGACTGCTAAGCGCGGCGAGGACGAGTCGACATTCCGGAATGAGACCGACACGGAAGTTGTGTGGCAGGCAAAAGAGGGCAATAAACGGAATGCGAAAGCTGCTAAGCAGACGAGACAGGCGGTGGACAAAAACGAGTGACAATGGCAGGAGTGAAGGCAGCAAAGGCACATGACAGCACGAAATGGGCTGCGGGCATAGGGTGTTGAACAGCATGTGGGAAGCGACAGGCAAGGATTGCGTGATCAGAACAAGAGGCAGGCACCTCAAAGGGCGGGCATTTTGAAAAGCATGACCTGATGCATTCAATTTCATAGACTCATCAACTGCCACGAAATATATCCATAAATCAGAGGTGGCATCCAACAGTATTCTGGCAGTGTTTTGAAAATAAGCGGCAGACAAGGTACTCTCCTCCTTGTTATTATTTTACTGTCTAAACTCTGACCATGCATTTAAGAGACACATGACCTGACACAATAGAGGTGCATTCAAATGGCGAGCATTTTGAAAAGCATGACCTGATGCAATAGGGATGCATTCAATTTCAAATGGCTGCTATTTTGAAATGCGTGACCTGGCACAATAGAGGTGCATTCAAAGGGCTGGCATTTTGAAAAGCATGACCTGACACAATAGAGGCGCATTCAAAGGGCTGACATTTTGCAAAGCGTGACCTGGCACAATAGAGGTGTGTTCAAATGGCAGGCATTTTGAAAAGCATGACCTGATGCAATAGAGGTGCATTCAAAGGGCTGGAATTTGAAAAGCATGACCTGGCGCAATAGAGGTGCATTCAAATGGCTGGCATTTTGAAAAGCATGACCTGACGCAATAGAGATGCATTCAATTTCAAGTGGCTGCCATTTTGAAAAGCATGACCTGACGAAACAGAGCTGCATTCAAATGGCTGGCATTTGAAAAGCAGCGCAATCGAGCTGCATTCAAATGGCGGGCATTTTGAAAAGCATGGCCTGACACAATAGAGGTGCATTCAGATGGCTGGCATTTTGAAAAGCGTGACTTGACACAGAGACTGAGAGGTGATGGAGTAAGGACAGTGGGATGAGATAAAAGATAGGGGGTAGGCACTCTATATAGAGCTCGATCATGTTGACGAGTCCTCCAGGCTGGCAGTTTGTGCAAGCTAATTGAACTAGTGATCATTGTCGAGCTGAACACCCTCAAGCTTTTGTTTCTTGTTGTTCTCGGGTGCTCAGAAAGTTGATTTGCCATACTCGCTATGACCAAAAGTAACCGGAATAGGTGTACCTCAGCAGGAGGTGGCAACCCTTGGCAGATTCTTTGTCTAATTTTGGAAAGGAACATACCTCATCATATGCAACAAAAAAAAGCATCTACAGCCCTTCCATTGCTGTGAAAATCTGGACCTGAATCATTTTTTGATCAGGGCAGTGATTTTTGCCCTCTTTTAATTTTCTTCATGGAGCCATTTAGGAAGTCTGTATCCCCCCTAGATTTTGTGTGCATATTTCTCTAGGCTCACGGCTAATTATTAGGGATTAATATATCCAAAATACCATCAAAACAATCACCCGGAGGGAAATATCATCAATTTTCGATCAATTCAGAAATTTCATAATGCACATGGTATAAGATATTGCACCTCAGCCGTGAGGGACTGCACCCTGTTATGAAAGAGCTGCGCAGAGCCCAGTTGTCGCGCTGTGAGGAGCTGCCAAGTAATAGTGAGGCATGTTCAATGTTGGTAAAATGTATCAAGGGGAATCGGTCAAAGATAAAATAAGCCGGAAAAATCTGGGCCCTCTGCATACTGATATTGCACCCAATCACACCGACTTGTTGTCATTATTATTCCAAAGTATTGACCTGGGGTGTCTTAAGGTGGTTTGAACCAGGGCTATATTGTACTATGTTGACTCCAGAGTCTACATAGCGCTATGTCGGATCAGTACCGGCTCCGTGATCTATGCACCGACTACAGAGGACTACATCTTGTCATAGATACTCTCTACTGGCTACAGAAGGCTACATCTTGCTACACATACTGCCTAATGGCTACAGAGACTATAAGGTGCTACATAAATCTTGCATTGGCTACATAGGATTTACTTTTTCCTGATGTAGTTTACACTACTTACGTTTGAGCCAGTTGAGATTGAGACTGAGAGGAGATGCGACGAAGCAAGCTAGATGGGCATGAAGACAAAACATAACGGAAAACAACTCTGGAATCTGTGGACGACTGGAGAGGAGGATACGGCGGTGGGAAATTGCACCGGAGTCGGATTAAGTGATGGCCCAAAAGCCAATACTGCAGAAAATAACCGTACGATGGGCTGAAAGCCTGAAGCAGTGGGTGATTCTAGAGTAGAAATGACCTAAAGTTGCAAGGTTTTCCGGCGCTCGTGCCAGCGGGGACCGTGCGGTCTACGAGATTCCGAAAATATTGACAGAACACAAGAGGTGGGCGCCGGCAAATTCCGTGAAATCAACCGACTTCCGATCACCGGTCCGATGGTCCGTATTTTGCGTTTTCCTCCCACATTATGACTCAGGTTGAAATTCTGGTATACAGAACCCCCCGCCCCAGGAGTGCGGCCTCACAAACGACGCTCGTCCTCTAATTGTCTCCCCCCCCGCGGCATCTACGGCTAAGAGTAATAGGCTCGGGCAGGCGAGACACGCCTCTGAATTGTAGAATTCGGACTCAAATTACTTGCGCGAACAAGTTTAACGGGTGGTTGTACCTGATTTCCATCCATTTCAGCGCCCCAATCGATGTCTGTCGCGGTTAGACGCGTCTTATGGTGTGAGTGAAGCTGCGAGAGATGGTGGAAACGCGAGAAGACGCGTCGCCGTCGCTTGTGATCGCTGTCAAATCCAAGCCCAAGCCAAAAAAAGCCATTTGGCGCAGGTGCAAGCCATTTTGGCAAGCCAAAAAAGTCACTCTCCGCCGAGTCGATGGGCAATTCCAAGGGTCCGCTGAGAACACGGACCACTGGAATTGCAATCGTCCGACTGGTGACAGATGTCGATTTTTGCAGAGAGAATACGACAATGCAGCTGTCATAACGATCCATAGGCGTAATCTCTGAACCCACGATCTACATGATGCTCGAAAGCAGGGTGTCGCCGAGTACCGCTGTGAGTTGAAGGGTGACCGAAGAAGGAGGTGTGAAAGGGAGAGTATAGAACCTGGCAGGATCGCTTCCATCTAATATGATTCCCAGTTGGCGGAAAGAGAAAGTGTCCTCGATATACTGGCGCCGGCTGCGGGGATGAACAAACGTCTGAAACTGAGCCAGCCCACAGGCCAGTTCAAATACGCGTTTTTTGAGCTCCTTCAGAAGATTATCCCAGGGTCGAGCAACCAGCATCCGAAGCGCCATCGGGTCCATAGGGTCGGTGACGTGATAGATGAGGATATGGACCCCGAGCCATAGGAACTGAAAACCTGCCCAGATCTTGCTGGCCAAGCGTGATGTACGAGAACAATATCGACACAGCAGACACCGTTGCACCAAGCAACCAGAATAATTGCCACGCAAGCCCGGTGCGTGGATTGTCTGCAGTGCCCAACACGAGCTTTCGCCCACCTCCTCCGCGGCTGATTATTGGGAGCTGCCCCACAACGATATCGATGGTTCCAAGTGCAGGCTCCGGCCGCCTCCCATGAATCATTTCGCGAATTTCAACCAAGATGGCACCGGCGCAGAAGAACAACCACGGGGTGGCGGAGATGATGCCTAAGAGTGCTGCGCCGTGACTCCAGCGCACGTACCCTTCCGCCAGTTTCGCAACCGACAGCGAAATCATGATAGCCTGGAACACCGAATTCCCAGCGCGGAAGAACGGGTAATGTGCATAGGTGTGGATCTCGAGTGGACTTCCAACTGGAGTCTCGGGGACTCCACGAAGCATCATGGATGTCGAGTGATTGAGGTCATACACATCGCTCCAAGAGGCTGAAAATTCAGGCAATACTCAGATATCAGACTTTTGACAAATTTGTTGTGGCGTTGTACAACACGTGAAAACGCCAAAAAACGCCGCAACGGCCCGCAAAACCCGACAACCGCACAACTCCGACAACTTTTAATCAAAATCCGACAACGCCGAAACAACTTTTGATATAAAAAGAGAACTGCTGATCCGGGCAAGAACTTTTGACCACCCACTCGGCCACTACCACCATCTCAACAATTGTAGATAATAACACCATGATACCTTTATCTCCTCATTGTGCAAAACACAAATTTATTTTGGTGTGCAACGTGACAACGCAAAACAACACGTGAAACGCGACAACAAAAATGTCAAAAGACTGATAGGCTAATATTACGGACAGGAATCTCTGTCTTTTAATGATTATAAGTAGAGCTCAAAGACTGTGAGATCTCTTGTTTCTTCGGTTTCGCCTTCTTATTGCTCGTGTGCCCCTTCCGCGCCTCCGCCTCCGCCTCCGTCTCCTGCGCACTCAACGCGAGCGCAAACACCAGGTCCGCGTCCTCGTCAGAGTCCATGTGTGCTTTCGTCGCTATATGTCCGCGCGTATCGTATTGTATCTGCAAATGCCACCCACCTACGTCAGCAACAACTCCTTCCACACGCGAATAACTCACCACTGGAGTCACGAGTAGTCGGGTAGGCGCGCCGAGGAATTTCGGTGGATTTTCGCGATCGTGCGCGAAGGTGGTGTGGAAGGGTAGGATGGACCGCTGAGAAGTTCTATCAGAAAGAGACTCTCAGTGGTTCCTGCCTCAACTCCGCATTGTTTACTGAAAGAAAACAGGTTGTAGAGGCCAGGAATCGAACCCGCGCCGCGAATTCATTATATAATAAGGCAGCACCACGATCCGGACCCCGCGGTAAGCAACAGACTCTATACAGCGAGGTACGAGCTTGGTTCGTATAGAGCATCTGTCTACGAGAGACTAGCCGTTATAGGGCAGTGTTCTACAACCTCTTCTCATCAAAAAATCTGCCTCGGTATCATTTGAATATTCTGACAAGCGTACAGGGGTCTCATTCTTCTAGAATGCAAGACATAAGTAAATGAGTTGCCAATAATTCAGTGGATGAACGCTGCGTTGATTGTACGGTCAAATTACATTGGAGCAAGTGTCGAAATCCGGGCAGTCTGCACATTTCTTTCCGTCAGTCCATCCGGCAATAAATAACGTTCCCTGAGAATGCACAGCGCAGGCCAAGAGACCGAGTTCTGTATGACCAGACAGAGCCCAACCGAACATTAGTGCTCGAAAAATATGAGAGAAAAAGTAGGTTAGAAAGAAAATGATGAAAATGATTTAGATGTCTAAGACGGGTGCCAGATGCAAGGAGTATAGACTGAGATGAGAGCCTGTCAAGAGGATTCAGGCACCCACGAAGAGAAAATTGACACCGCTGTCGATGTAATAGCTGCGATCGATTT
This sequence comes from Mycena olivaceomarginata, assembly GCA_029378375.1. Classification (NCBI taxonomy): domain Eukaryota; kingdom Fungi; phylum Basidiomycota; class Agaricomycetes; order Agaricales; family Mycenaceae; genus Mycena; species Mycena olivaceomarginata. The sequence continues at coordinate 197,323 of JARKIC010000712.1, read as the reverse complement.
CCGGGCTAGTGCAAATCCAACCTAGAAAGGAAGGCCTCTTGTTAGACATGGGAAATAAGGCCGGACCAAATCTAAGGTCGGGAGAAACGTGTGAGTGTATACGCCCGGATTCAGCAATGTACGCTCAGATTCAGTAATAGAGAAACCAGAAATAGATGATCAGAAGGGCACTAAAACGCACCCTGGAATCCGCGCTCAGCGTCCTGTAACAGAATAATGAGATTGGAGAGGCACCAAAGAATTTTGAGCTTACGTTTGTAAAGCCCATGATCCTTGTTCTGAATGATCAGGGCTATGAAGTTAGCATGAGGTCACTGCTCCACCAGGGCGAAGCCATCACAAGGTCGAAGCATGACTGAATGACACACTTGATCGAATAGAGACTGCTGGGGACTGGCCTGTCTGATCTGCAGGAACTCTACCCTTCGGATGCATATTATCCACCTCCGCAGGTGACGCGGGGCTCCCTGGTGCTATGGGGCCCTTGGCATCGACCTTGCGTTGGCATATGGACGGTGCACTCGACGAGGGGGACAAACAGGGACTATCAGTCTCTCTTTCACAAGTCCTGCGGTCGGAGGAGAGTCCGGAGACGATCCTTGGAAGGAGAAGACAGAAACATAGGAGTAGATATAAAGCCATCCTTTTTAATCCGTCCTCACAAACCCTGCCTGTCTCTCCAAACACCTTAAGGTTAATCAAAGAACCTGGGCGCGTCGACGCTTATGACGAAGACAGGAGATTAGGTGGTGGGCTTCTGATTGGGATAGAGGGAGAAGTTGTAATGCAACTCTGACAGTCCGCTACTTATATACAGAGGCCAGGCCCCGTTACGGCTTATAGAAATGATGATCCAATATATCATTATGCGTAAACCGATCATCTTCTATGGTATGGAAGCGCACATGATAAAGCGACCGTTGATCTCGCACATTGGTGGCGGGAGGCACACCGCACTTGAATTCTGCAAAGAGCAAAACTTAGACATGATCGCTCCCATCAAGTAGGGGTGAACAAAGTGTGAACTGGTTGACTCAGACTGGAGTGCATCGGAATCATATCATGCAGGGTCAAAGACCATCCAAACATCTCACGGCAGCTCATATAGATAGTACACTTCCTGAAACAGACGAATCACACGACAATTCGATGCCGCCGCATGATACATTGATAGGATCTGTACTGGACTGCGATCGTCGCGGTTTGCGGGAATACATTCAGTCAAGAGAACTTCGATCAAGGGTCCAATCAGAAAGATGATGGCGAAGTTTGATACAGGGCGCTTCGAAGTCTCAATCCTTGGAGCTCTAAAATTACCAGCAAATCGGCGGAGACTAGCAAATCTCCCTAGAGCAAGTTCAGCATTCAGAACAACTTAGTATCTCGAAGACAGACGCTACAAACAATTTTTAGATTGTGCCTTGATTTCAGCGATAATTCTGGTGATGCTGCTAACGTGTTCTGCCTGCGATTGGTTGGAGGCGCCGCTGGCGCCGATCAAGGGTCCTGAAAGATGACGGCTTCGAAGTCTCAATCCTTATTGAAGCCCTACAATTACCGGCCAATCGGCGGAGACTAGACTGTCTTGAGTAATCTTATCTTTGGAGTAACATACGAGAGACTGAGGAAATTCTAGGCTGAAACAATGCAAGTTACGTCTGTTGCAGATCTGTGAGCAAAGGGTGCAATCTGCGTGTACAGTCGAACCCCTCGTAACCCATACCTCTATTGACCCATAACCCCTCATATCCCATGGAAATTTTGTGAAACCATCACCGTTTGCAGGGACAACCCATAGGTCCGCGATAACCAATAACCCATACCCCTTTGGCGGTATAACCCATACATTTCGGCCGAGATTGTATATTTCGGGGATCTCGGAATGGTTAATTATCTCGACTAACTGCTTAATTAATTACATATTTCTTCACTGGCAATACGAAAAATTCTGCCTTCGCTATGCCTTCGGTCGCACTCGAGGTCCTCAAGCAGGGCTTCAGAGCACTCAAGAAGCACATCAGTCCTCGCAAAGAGGCATTGGAGAAACAGTTGGCCGAAAACGAGAGCATGACGTCGGACGACGAGAGATGGCTCGATGGTGAAGGCAATGTCTGCGACGAGGAATGGGCCCTCAAAGACCTCGAAACGGCGTCCGACTATGAGAGGGGCTGGTCTAGGTTGAATGCGGCTCAAAAGAAGGCAGTGAAAAGGAAGGACTTTGCGGAGGTGGCCCAAAAAAAGCTGGCACCCGCCGCGGCGGCCAAACCAAGCGCCAAACGAAAATGTGCGTTCCTGGCCCATGCCTTGTCTCAATTCAGCAGGTGAACACGAACCCGATGTAGGTCCAGACCACCCCGTCATTGTCCCAGCGGGCATTACACCTGCAAAGATCTACGACATCAACCAGCTCGAAGGAATGCGGATCGCTGCGAGTGCCTGGGATGACGTCTCGGCAGACACCATTGCTCACTGCTGGGTCAAAGCCGGTATTCTTCCTTCTTCCCTCCTCCCATCTCGTCCCACGCCCGCATCCGGTGACTCGAACCCTGTACAAGCCGCTGAACAGGAGCTTGAGGAGAAGCTCGATCTGCTGGAGGGTACCGGAGTTTTGCAACGCCCAAACCGAATGGCCATCGAGTTTCGCGTCAATCCCATGGACGAGCAGATCCTCATTGAGGAGACAACCGATGCTGAGATTTTTCACGCCGTTAATGCATCTCTGAATGCTCAACAGGAGTCCGAGATCCGAGGGGGCGATGATGATGTCGACGACGACATGGGATACGAGCCGCGTCCCGACCGCCGCGAGGCCCTCAAGGCTGTTGCTGTGCTCCAAAAATACACTGCGTCGATGAATGACGACTTTGCACGTCGTCTGGATGGCCTTCTGGCATCGTTCGGGCGTCAAACACAGCTGGAGGAAACAAATTCACTCGTAGATGCACCGATTACCAACTACTTTACTGCCCAGGGGCCGAAAACAGCGTAGTATACTCGTAGATACCTCCGCGTACCAAAAAAAAAGAAATTGACTGATTTTTTGTCGACCTCCATCAACCCATGACCCCTCGTAACCCATACCCTAGGCATGCAACCGAGGGGTATGGGTTACGAGGGGTTCGACTGTATTGGAATGGCTCGAACAGAAACTCGCCTGAAATTATGGGCTGCACACTGACAGCGTTCTGATTTCTCTGTTCATAGACTGCTCAAGGCTCCCTGGGTGAGGCGGTCCGTTGGTGCGATGATTGCCACGTTCTCGGAAAACTCGGACACGTTGCTTGTCCAATTCGAGCGAGTCCATGTAGGCGGAATTATGGTGGGAGGCCTCCTTTATCTTCAAAATTGTGACTCAGGTGGTGGGCGAAGCTATCACTTTAACGGTTTCATCGTAAAGCACGAGGGGCTAAAAATGAATTAGCTTGTAATAAACCAAAAGAAGATCGAAACGCGCTGACGAAATCATTTTAAACACAACGGCAGGTCAAACATCAGAGTTAAGTTTCTTTAACAAATTCTCGCCGTGCCCTCATTTCAGATTTTAGTAGTGAGTGAGTTGAACAGTGAGTAGTGAGTGAGTTGAGTAGTGAGTGAGTGGGTGACTCGCGTCTGTGAGCAAGTGATGAGAGTGTGTTGAATGAGTGAGCGAGGGAGTGAGTGAGTAGCGAGTGAATGGGACACCAGTTTCTGAGTTCCTGAGCAAGCGAAGCTGGCGAGTGCGGCTAAGAAAGACTCCAAGTGTGCGCCGCCCAGCCTCTCTCGTCTTGAATAGATTTTGGAGCGCATTTTTTTAAGCTCGCTTGTGCCAAATGCATGGAGGTGTCTGAGCCACCTTGCGGAGTTGTTTCAGCCGTCTGGATGTGGCACGAACCAGTTTTCCGCTAATTAAAGTATTCGTTGTTGTAGCCATTACAGTGCACCAAAAAATAAAAGGGACGTACTGAGGGCTTTGGGAGTATAATAGATCGCTTTGGCGACGTGCTAACACCTTGGCGTCAGCGGTGGTCAATAGAACACTTGCTGCAGACTCAAATGTTGTTCAATGATTCTACTTATGTGCGCTGATCTCTAGCCTTGATGGCAGCTTTCTGCTCCTGCACCTTGATCTCTCTCCCGCCCGAGGCGCCCGGTAATGGTGGTGCCACTGGATTGACGCTGCAGGTGAGGCATGGACACAACGGGCCGAACCATTTTTTCCCATAGTTGACGAGAATCTCGGAACCCCGCGGAATCCCGCGCCGGGTCTGTACAACCATCGCACGCGTGCCCGTTATGTGTACAAACTGGCAAATCATGGGGAATCAGAATCATTCAAACCAGGGGACAATGACTGTACCTCTGCGTTCGGATTGCAGTCATGATTGACCAAGCGGATAGGACCAAAAAGAATGTGTTCCGTCCCATGTATTGGGCAGGTGATGGCAGACAGTCCGGAGCTCTTTGAGGAAAACGCACAGAAAAATCTAAACCGGCAGTCCTGCTTGAAATTGCCATGGCTTTCTAAAGGAGGGGATGGATCCAAAGAATCTATCTATTATACAAAAAAGGATGAGCGTGTCTCCTGTAGATAAGTCAACTTATAACCTGTATATAACTTGATTGGCTGCTCAGTGCTCAGCTCCAGTGAAAAAGCCGTCTCGGAATATCATGGGATATCTTGTGATATCTTGGGAAATCTTGCCGTATAAGAACTCAGCAAAATCCAAGATATGGATCTGGGCAGACTCTGCTTATCCTGTATGTAAACTACCATGAATTATGGACATGTGTGGCTTTGACCCGATGAATATAGATCGAAGACTGGCTCGTCGCACCATATAAAAAGCCCGAGCGTGATCTACCCCAAAATGAAGAATTCAATAACCATGTCTCCATGGTCCGGATTCGCTCAGAACACGCCATCGGATATTTGAAGGGCCGCTTTCAGTCACTCAAGAGCCTTCGAGTGCTCATCAAAAACGCTATAGCAGGTAACCCTTCAAATAACCTAGGGCTATTCAGTTCCAGTGAGCGCACCTCAAAATACCAGGGTATATGCTTAAAATTCATTCAATTTGCATTCAATCATGCCGCTTAGAATGCAAGCCTTTCACATACTTCAAAATGCCAGAGTATACACTAACAATTCAATTGCATTCAGTCACGCCACTCAAAATGCAAGCCTTTCACGTGCCTCAAAATGTGTCCCACTGATTGCCCTCTAACTCGCCCAATAATGGCCCGGAGCACCAGCTAAGTGGATGGAAATGACCGCAATGGCCAGGGCTATTCAATTCCAGTGAAATGCCAGGGTATATGCTCAATTTGCACTCAGTCACGCCACTCAAAATGTGTCACACTGATTGCCCTCTAACTCGCCCAATGATGTCCCGGAGCACAAGCTAAGTGGATGGAAATGACCGCAATGGCCAGGGCTATTCAGTTCCAGTGAGCGCGCCTCAAAATTCCAGGGTATATACTTAAAATTCATTCAATTTGCATTCGGTCACACTCCCGAACTTCAAGGCCCTAACCTCTCCACGGTGGCTGGCACTTAACAGACGTAAACAGCATGGCCACCCACATGGCTGAGCTGCTACCTTTTCGTTAGCTCGATTGCGGCGCCCCTAGAAAATTCGTTGATGGGCTTTATAACCCCTCAGCAGCGCCCCATGCTTATTATTTTGACATTTCTTTGAAACACAGAGGTCCACAAGGAATATTTTCGGCAAATGTATGTTGTTTACGTCTGTTAAGTGCCAGCCGCCGTGGAGAGGGTAGGGCCTTGAAATTAGTGTCAGCTATCAATGATTTGTCGTTTTGTATTACTACTAGGATATCAATTGTGAATACCGTCTACTCGATCTTCCCAAACCTCGTAACGTGCGCGGGTAGGAGCCTGCCCGGGTAGAGACTCTGCACATTTACAATGTGAAACTGGGGTGCGATAGACTGGTGGCGGGCATACTCCGAGGCCCCTAGCGATCCGAGGCAACGATCTACCTCCGCTAACAAACAACAGCGGGTTGCGATGGCTACCAAGTATGGGCACCCGCCGATCATGCACACAAATGGCAACGAGCGGGAAATGCTAGAGAGCGCAAAGCGGCAAGGAATGAGACGCATCGTTTCTCCCCTCAGTACTCCGCGCCCTCGATAGCGACCGCTCCCTGTCCTTGTCCTTCTCCACGCTTCGTGCCCGCGACGGCGACTCTGGCGGGGGCGAGCGCGTGCGGCGTGTGGGTTGCTCGTCCGCACCGGCATGTCCCTCGGTGCTGCCGCTCCCCCTTTCGTCGGTGAGCTGTGTAGGTACGTTGGCGACCATATTCAGTGCACCCTTGGAAAAGCAAATTCTTGATCTCATCATGTATCCGCAGAGCCTCAAGGAATGCCCTATTTGGACGGACTTCCTGTTGGCAATCGACGACAAACTTTTGAATTTATGGCTTCAAAAACAAGGACGAGTTCCAACCCGCAATAAAACATAAATCCTGTGGATAGTTAGTCTTTATGGCATGGGCTCACTCATCACTCTCTGCAGTTTCGGTCCACAAGGCGCCTTCGTGATTGAATCGTGTCTTTGACATTTGCTAGCTGAAAACGAAGAAGAGCACGACCTGGAGACATCGCTATTCAATACAATCTACTCCATAATCGACAAATTCCCAGGACGATACGGCGACGAATACTACGATGATTCTGACGACAGCAAATATCTCAAGATAAACGACTTTATTGCATTTGTTCTTGTGCCCTTTGTCGCAGTCGCATTGATCGTTGAGGATTATGCTCCCCGCCTAGATTTTCAAGACGCTCTCTTTGAGCGGAACAACAGCATTGAGTTTGGAGAACTGCAGCACCCGGAAGATGATGCGGATGTCGCAGCACACGAGGTTCACCACCAGAACGTCCTTGGCCTACGAAGCACCAAGCTGTGAGCTGCTACTCCCCCTTCTACCCACAAAGACAGTATTCCTCCCTTGCCGCTACACAAAGACGCCGCTGCCGCCCCTCCTCCCTTGCCGCTACGCAAATACGCTGATGCCGCCCCTCCTCCCTCTCCCGTGCAAGGAGCGGCTCCACCCCGCCATTACCCTCGCCCGCAGCCGATGTTCAAACCAGGTCCCTCAAGCTCCCTAGCGCCAACCCTTAAAGCAAGTGCCCATTTTTTGCGGCGCTGATACTTTGCTGACAGAATCCAGATTCGTCTCCCCGCCGCCAAGATCATACCGGAGGTGGAGTTGAAGTTAGAAGATTTTGTTCCCGTGAGTGATTTCAGTTCAGGCCTTGGGATTTTACTGATTCATGACAGTCCGATGCCAAAAAAAACCGAAAAGCGCAGGAAAGGCTGTAAGCGGCGCTGAAAAGACTGAGAAGGCCGAGGGACGGGAAAAGAAGGAGAAGAAGACGAAGAAACCGCTTTTGGTGTAAACCGTTACAAATTTTGTAATGCTTTCAGAGATCCGGAAAAAACCTTTGTTGCCTCAAAGAGAACATCCGTATATAAGAAAGCTCACGGAGTTCGCCGTGAACTGCGTGAACTAACCCGTGAACTGGCATGAACCGCTTGCATAACATGTTTGGCTTGTGTTTGGGCCGGCTTTCCGTTGATGGCATCAACCTCTTTCTCTCTTCCCCTACATCGGTACGTTCGCTTTTCCCTACATTGTGAGTGCCCGCCTAGCTCAAAACCTTGTGTATACTGAGAGCATTATGCCACAAACTAGCCAACAATGTGTGCCTCCATGCCGGCCCCGCCAATTCACCAATATATCCAGTGCCCTGGAAAGGACGAAGAACATCGAGTGGATACCCTGCTGGTAGGTCATCGCCCTGCTTCCGTCTTCAAGCACCGCAGACTCTGGCGATCCTTCTGCACTATCCCGCCCGACCCGACCCCGATGTTCTCGTATGAGTACCCGCTTTCCTCGATGGACGCGCCGCCGATGGCGGAGCGCTTTGTATCCGTCTTTGGACGCGAGTTCCCCCATGGCACCTGGTACCAGCAGCAGCGCGCGTGGAAATACTCTTCGCAAGCTGAGCAGGACAATGCTGCTCAACTCCCACGCACTTCTGACGGCCTGTGGTCAACTTGGAGGAATACCTCGTCGGGATGGGACCGGGTTTGCACGGAGAAGCGGCGGTAGATCCCCGGCCGGGATCTGGACATTTGCTGTCCAGCCTGGTCGCGCCAATCTTTCAAGTAAGCTTCACGGTGCCGCTGCGGCCGACATTTTCCAGGCGCAGAGTTCTTGTCATGGTGTGGAGCGCTATGCTCGGTAAATTCCTCGGAGCCAAAATGGTGACCACATTTCTGGAAATTTCGTCGCGCCAATCTCTCAAGTAAAGCTCGCCGGTCGGTGAATTCCTCGGCGTCAAATTGAAGATCACATTTTTGGACATTTAGTGGCGCTAATCTCAAGTATTCTCGGTATATTCCTCGGCGTCAAATTGGCGCCCACATTTCTGGACATTTGCTGTTCAGCCTGGTAGCGCCAATCTTTCAAGTAAGCTTCGCGGCGCCGCTGCGGCCGACATTTTCCAGGCGCAGAGTCCCTGTCGCGGTGTGGAGCGCTATGCTCGGTAAATTCCTCGGAGTCAAAATGGCGGCCACATTTCTGGAGATTTCGTCGCGCCAATCTCTCAAGTAAGGCTCGATGGTCGGTGAATTCTTCGGCGTCAAACTGGCGGCCACATTTCTGGACATTTAGTGGCGCCAATCCATCAAGTAAGCTTCGCCGCAGCTGACATTCGGCAGGCGCACAGTTCCGTCATGAGAGGGTTATGATGGTGGTGATTGGAATGGAGATTGGAAAGCACATATGGAGATATGGCTTCGGACGGACAGAGAGACTTAATTTTATAAAGAGGGTGATTTATATTGTGTACATGATATTGCGTAGAATAGTGCAGTGTCCTCCCTAAGGCCTTAAATGAGACCCTAAATTTAGTCTAAGGCCTTAAGCTCATTTAAGGCCTTAACTCTAAGGCCTTAGGCCAGACCTTGGGTACCAAAAAGGAAATATATATAGTTTCAATCGTGATTGATGTCCTCACATTTTTTCTCTAATCCACAGCTCACTCGAATGGGAACTCAAACTGCTGCTCTTGGGAGAGAAGTCAGTTATTTCCCAGCCCCTTCAAGAACTTCAACTCACCTCACAGTCCTCCCCAGATCCGAATCTCGGTCCGAGTTTTTGGGCCTGGCTAAATGTGCACTTTACACTGGCAGAATCTCATGAGCAGTGTCATATTCAACTCTGGAACTCGGTTCGCGACTTCCTATATGCAGGCCCAGGCACTTCTAAAATCGATGCGCGACCACCGCGACACTGATGCATCCGAGGAAACCAATCTGGCCGGCAGTGTATCAGACAACGAGGAGCTGCCCGAACTCATTGATACTAGTGATGCCGACATGTAGTTACATAGTGCTTGGTGCGACACTTGATGAGATCTGATGAAATCATGATATGTTTGGGCTGGGAAAAATCACGTGTCCGTCTCACCTGCCCATCATTTAAGGCCTTAGGTCAAATTGAAAAAATCTGGGCGTAGTCTAAGCCTTATTCTAAGGCCTTAGTTAAGCCCTTAGGCCTTAGGAACGACCTAAGGCCTTAGGCCTTAGGGAGAACACTCTATGCCTTGCTCGTCTTGGGAGAGAGTGAGAGAGTGTTTGGGCACAAAACGAGGATCGATTTGGTCGCCAGAGCTCTCTCGCTCGGCCCGTGAGGGACCGCGCTCGAGCCGGCCTACAGCGAAAACATGAGGTACAGGAAAAAACTAAGTAGGGAAAGCGGTAAGGGTGGGAGAAAAAGAAATCTAGTCTATCGAGCTGTGTGAGTGTAGGTAGAAGATGAGGACGAGAATCTACAGAGATGAAAGAGCATATATATACATATGCGGGACAACGGAAGCCGATAGGGTGTCTCGCCTGCATAGACCGTGTTTGGCGCGTCAAACACCTCTTCTATGCCTTGCTCGTCTTGGGAGAGAGTGAGAGAGTGTTTGGGCACAAAACGAGGATCGATTTGGTCGCCAGAGCTCTCTCGCTCGGCCCGTGAGGGACCGCGCTCGAGCCAAGGAGATGCAGCGGAGAGCCAGCGGCTCAAGAGACTGCGGGAGGAGCAGCGGCCACATGAAGACGAGCAGACAAGCTCAGGACACAATTCCTGCGCACGTCGAGGTAGAGCTTGTAGGCGTCACTACGCCAGCGGCCAAGCAGTTGAATCTCGAAGTCAGCATACCCAGCAATGGCAGCTGCCGTAGCAGCGCCACGCCGGAAACTGTGGCCCGAGTAGCCGGACTGGTCAAGACCGATGGCGGTAATGCGGGCCTTGAGAGTGCGGATAAATTCGGCACGGCGAAGCGGGGAAGAATCAGTTTTTGCAAAGAGCGGGGCAGTGGGAGGGAGGGGATGGATGGCGAAGAGGTGCTTCATTGCGCGGACAGGACAAGTGGATGGGGAATTTGGCACAGCGGCAATGATAATGGTGACGCCGCCGCGGAACGGGTCGGTCTTGGAGGCTGGGATAGTGAGCTCCATGTATTTGATACCACCATCCTCGAAGAACCGAACCGAGTCCCGCGTAAGGTGGACAGCGCTATCAAACCTGGCGCGATCACCAACAGTGAACTCCCCACATCTGAGGAAACCTGCCCAAGCCAGATTCTTGGCTGCGTCAAAGATGGCGTTGTCAATGTCCGAAAGATCACCAGCGACGAGTCCGAGACGGAGGAGGATGTCAAGAGTAATGGGGAGCTTGGGCTTGCGATCCCGATCACCTTGAAATCGCTTGATCCCCCGAATCACACGCTGCAACGCAGGGGAGTTGCAGACCTCGAAAGGAAGGCCTGCGTCGACATGGAGGGAACGAACGGCAGAGAGGTAGCCTTTAATGGTCTTGTGGAGGATGGGACGATCCTTGCTGGCGAGATGAGCTGCCCAGGCCATGAGTCCAAGTTCGGTGGCTGGGGGTTGAGCCGGATGAAATTAAGGAATGACCTCTGGGCAGAGGAATAGGTGTTCCGGGTGGAGGAAGCAAGGGGATATTCCGAGCTTTGGCTGCCTGACTTGCTAATATTTACAGGCATTCACACGATACCATGGACAGTTCATCAAGCAGAATGTATTCCACCCCTTGCATCGTTCGTTTATGGCCGCTATGGTCGCAGCATCATTCGGAATCCCTTCCAAGTCATCTCTGTTTTTGCTTTTCTTCTCCCGGGGAATTCGGAATGCAGAGTGATATGTCGAGCCATTTAACAAGGCCGCAGTTGAACCGGGGTATTCTTCTTTCCTTGCAAAAGAAATCCATGATTGCGTTTGAACACAGCTGATTTTCCAGATCCACCGGTTCTTCCCAAATACATTTTAAGCGGGGTCGGCTGAGGGCTGGAAGCATGCTCTGCTACCAATTTGAAAGCTCGCTCTTGTTCCTCATTCAATTCAAGTCCCGGTTGCTTACATATATTATTTATCAGAGTGTCGTTCGCCTCTTTTGTCAGCTTGAATGTAGGATGGAAGTAATCATGTGGGACAACCTCAACTTTATCGGTGGTACGTCTTTTATTTTGATTCACAGGTCAAAAAAAACTTTTCGACCCTATATTCACAAACAGAATGTTTGTGCTATTATTCTGTTTGTGCTATTGGAGTACCAAGAATGGCCAAAGATCAGCTTATGTAAATGCACACATTTTCTTTCTTGGTCGCCCGGGCCGCAATTCCTCTCCTCATGTTTGCCGCATTACTTCAATCGTTCACACACTTCTCTCACTCACTAAAAAGCACTCATCACTTCAAATCCTGTAACCCATAAATAACGCTCTCTCACTATCTGTTGAAGTAAGTATTTCGATTTCCCGAGCCTGCCGAGCATACGGTTTTTGATGGAATCACACGCCACCAATTGCCGGTACCCCTGGCTGTCCGGCACCCCATCTCCAACAATACGATAATTAGGAATCCTTCTCAATTCTTCTCAGTCAACTTCTTAAAGATGTACCTTACCTTGCGTGCCTCGACCGGCCAACGTCGGAAAAGACAACCAAGCCGTACTCCTCGGCATTCCGCGCCGAAATACTTATGCCGACAATGCGGACAGTGTTGCGGCTTAACGGCTAAGGGTTAATTAAGGGTTAGTATTAATATGGGGTTAACTTAAGGCCTTAACAATGTTCCAAAAATTTTATAGGCCTTAATACTGTACAATTTCGTTCAAATCGACAGGTGGTGTGACGCGTGACCCATTTTACCTATTCGACATTTCGGCAGCTGCCGATTTTTTGCGTGACACCTCGAAAATTTCGGCATCTGAACCGGAAATTTTGCCTTTTTTTGCCTTTTTTTTTTTTTTTTTTAGGCAATTTGGGGCCTGTGTAACCACTTGGAGGTTCGACAGAGGCCCGAGTGACGCGTGACATCGACCAAAGTTCGTGATCGACAGGGGGGTGCGTGACGCGTGACTGCCGATTTGAACGAAATTGTTCAGTAACCCCTCATGAATCACGTGCCATTGTACTCTCCGTCCGAAATTTCCCTGACAAACTGTGCAGCAACCCACATTCACCTTCTTGAGGCAGTAAATGTTGCCCAGGAGGACCCCACTATGGTAATGCCATGTCCAAGTTCCCGCCCAGCCACCTGTGGAACTGTGGGAAACTATAATTAATGCGGTTGAACGGTAAAAAATACCTGAACGAGACTCAGCAAATTATCCTAGGAAGGACTCAAAAAATCCTAGCATGATATGCCCTGCGGAATTTCAGTGCGAATCGAATGGGCCTACTCTCAAGGCAACCGGTTGAGAAATGAGCCCGCAATAAGCATTCTGGTGAAATTTGATCCAAAAAAAAACCCGGCCACGCCCAAAGTTCTGCAAAGAGCTGTAAATAACCATCTCACACATCACTCAGTCGGAAGGGGTAGCCGTATCGTTCTGTGGGGATGGAGAAAGTCAGCGAGCTGGCCTGATCCGTAGACACACTGATCTCCAGGTCGTAGAGCGAAGGGATGCCCGAGAATGAACCCAAAGAGGAGATTCCAGACGAGGGCAGCCCAGAAGGCCCACGACTGACCCAAAAGACAGCGGATTCTCCCATCCTGAGCTCGTGATTTTTGTCAACGTGGTGCTGGAAGAAGTGTGCCTGCGTCGAAAATGAGTCCAGAGAAGTTGTGTCCAGTATCTGGTTGGAGGAACGTCCTACAGCCTTTGGTGAGTGTGTCGGAACGGTGATGGACTGCATTTGTTTGGTGACTGCCTGCATTTGTTTTGATTGACATGGAGAGCCCTGAGCACCTTTTCAAAAGGACCAGGGCCGTCAAAATAAATCTGAAGAGACGGCCTGAACCAGAATTTTGCTGGCTATCCTCCCAGCACGACCCCGTCAAAATCCGGCTTGAAATGATTGCACAGTGGCCAAAATACTGTTTTGATACAGAATCTCGGCACCCTGTTTGGTGACAGCCTGCATTTGTTTGGATTGGCATGGAGAGCCCTGAGCACCTTTTCAAAAGGACCAGGGCCGTCAAAATAAATCTGACTGCCTTCGCTGACAACGCACCTCAGCTTGCTCTTCTTTCGCAGCCGCCAGCTTACCACCGCTCTTCAAGAGCTGTCGATTGCATATTTTTCCGAGATTTTCGGAGCAGATATGGGGTTACGGCCAAAATTTTCGAGACCCCAGAACTAAATACCCATTTGCGGACTGCATTTAAGGCCCGCCTAGACAGAGTGTGTCTGTGTCTAACCACTGTAGAGAGAAGCGGCAGTCGGACTGACTGCCTAAAAGCCCTTGATCTGAGTGTGGTCCAACACTCAGACCGACTGCCGGTATGCCCTTGTTCCGACTGCTATCCCACACTTGAATTGATTGCATTTTTGCCATTTCGGCATGCGTTGACTGCGTGTTGGCAGTCAGTTTGAGGGCTTTCGGGCAGTCAGATCCATTGCCGCCAGGCAGTCATTTCGACGGGCGGCTGGCAGTCAATTTGAGTGTGCTTTCGTGCAGTCGCCTCCACTGCACTTGAATCTGCATTTGACGGTAATAAATGTATATTCATAGCTAATTAATCACATCCTATCCAATCCACCGCCTGTTCAGTACCGCATCCACCGCTAGCACTGCAACACCAGGAATGCGTCAGTGCAATAACAAGGACACAAAGTCAAAGGCTTACCTCTGACAGCACCAAATAACGGGTACAACAACTTCTGCCTGCAGAAAAAAATGAGCAAAGATCAACACAGAAAACTGAAAACTCACCGAACCGAACCCGGTCGGATGCGCGACCGTGGGGCAGAGAAAAACTGTCAGCGGCAGCGAGTAAATTGGAATCAAAAGAAGTACCTTGCACGATGAGGAGGCAAATGGGGGAAACACCATTGAGTGAGAGGCAGGTTCTTCGCCCGCGAGCAGACCATGTCGGCATCCGAAGATAAATTAGGCAGTCGGACACGTACACTGGGAATATGAGCGACGGCTCGTATGATATGATTTAGTTTCCGAGTTTAAAAGACTCGGAGGGGAGACTCACATTATATCGAGAGATGCGCGAGGCCGCGGTCGACGACTGCCAGCCTTGCAATTTCCACTGCGGTCCGCCTCGCGTTCGCTCATCGGGAAGAAACTTGAAGAACAATATTTAGACAAGTCGACTGGCCAGGGCGGAGGCATACCGAACGTGATGGCGCTGAGGACGAGTTAGTGGCGGTGGGTAAATAGGAAGCATAAGAAATACCGAAATACCTCGCCCACAGCGAGCATTGTGGTCTTGGGGCTGATCTTCAAGGACGCACAAGTCGCTGCCGAGAAAAATATCGTCGAGCGAGAACAGGTAAACGCAAAAGCAATAAAAGAAACGCACCGCAGTAGAACAGCATGCACTTCGGTGCGATGGTTCCTGTTGTCTCCTTCTCGGCCATCTCGCGCTGCCTACACACAGTCGTTGAGAAGTGTTGCTGCCATGCTTCGGCCGCCACTCAATGCCGACTCACCCGAGTAAACGTCACAGACAACAAGGAGAAGTGGAAGCACCATGCAAGAGCCGTGGAGGAAGAGTCCCAGCCGCTTCCGGGGGGATATCGGCCGTCAGCGATCTCTGCAAACTTAGGTGTGGTTCCCTTGGGCTTTGCTAGCAGTCGTTTAGGGCCAGGTGGCCCCATCATCTGCTCGGACATTGCGATGACATTCGAGCTATCGGTGAATGCACGGCTCTTCGGGCCCACGACCATACGGGGTGACGCCGAGTCGCTCCTCGCGTTCTTCAAGAGTCACGGTGGAGCACGGCACTTCGAGTACATATGCTACGCACACGCAATGCTAGGAGTGGTGGAGGAAGGATTGGGCCACCGCATTGGAAACGTTACGCCCAAAATCGAGGGGTCGACGCCCCTCGGGATGGTGTTCCAGCATGTTGGTGATGACCCTCGAGCCTTTGGGCATGCGACATTACGGGGGGATGGTGATGCGGTTTTGGCGTTCCTGAGGTCACAGTGTCCGGAGCAGTCACAGGATATCTGCTATATGCGGTTGGTACTGGAGGAAGTGGCCAAAGGTTTGGTCGGTCAAATATAAGGCTAGTAGTTGAATGCTTCTCTTCTGCTGTTGGACCAAAACCAAAGTGACCTAACCATCATGCAACTTGTGAAATTAGATAGGTTGCGAGATGCCGGGTATAAGATGCGTACTCCAGTGCGTGGGGCCCAAACTCGGATGAATTTCTGCTTCTTAACAGCTCGCTTGCCTTCTTGGAACGTCCCTGATGGGGCTGTCCGCTTACGCCGAATATCCGCTCATAAGCCAGACCTATTGAGTTAGAAACACGGGGCTGGCCCCCGCAATCTTACAGACCCAAAAAACCGGGTGTTCCGTGCTTGCTTACGCCTCTGGTATGCATTTTTCGGGAATTGCCGCTGCCATAGCAAGCATTGCAATGGCAGTGCGATGGCCCAGCATCTAGAGTTTTAAACATTACCAGTTAAATGGAAAAGTACATAAGTTCGAGTTCCTGCCGGGCAAGCCACGGCCCCACACCCCAAGTGTGGGATGTATACATCGCACAGGAGCTAGCCCTTGACGTATCTAATCCTGCTGACCTGAATCGGCGGGTAATTTCGAGCTAGTTGGTCTGGGATCACCAATTTAGCATTTTTTGTGTTTAAAGCCACCTCCGTGAATAAAAAAGCGCCGCAATCGGTTGCACGGCGTCGTGCACCCGTTCTTTGGGGGTATGGGAGGTATATATGGGCCTGGACATTTACCGATCGGAAAGTGTCCGGGTGGCGGTGTCAAATTGCCCAAAACGGTGGTTTCTGATTCGTAGGCCATTTTGTACATGCAGGACCGGACTGGAACCCGAATGATGGATTTTGTGGGAGGAAATTTCGAGATCCGTCTTTTTGGGTGAGATATAACCATTTCTTCCGCCGAATTGGACAAGGCTCCATGAAAAATGAGAAATGGATGGACTGCTGAAGCTTGCAGAGGCAGTGCAACGTCTTGTGATGGCGGAGTGATGGCGTGATAGCCGGACCCTCTCTCTTCAGACCACGACGACGCTCCGCCACGTAGCTCGGGATGCAGCCACAAGAGCTGCGGATCCGTTCTCCGGCGACACCCAAAAGCTTCTCTGGCATCATATCTTCACATAGGCTCTGTTCTTAGCAAGAGGTGAGCGATATAAAAGTCGGTGACACAGACCTGCCGAAGTCGGTGACACGTGAAGGAGGGGGGGGTACGTAATCGTTTTGTTAACCGTTCTTTAACGATTACCTCGGCGATTCTTTGTATCTCTTTGCGCACATCCCCATCTAGCCTATCCCCTTTCTTTTGGCTGTCTCCTCGTCCTCCCTTCCTGGCATTAAATCCCCTCTGCACAGTTTAATTTTACACTCCAAAACCCATATGGCTTAACAGCTAGTGATGTTGCAGTCCCAGTACAACTCGCATCGCGGTCACCTCGCACGAGTCTCACGACACCTCCCTCCCCGTGAAGCGTCATTTCAGACTTCCCACCGATATCGCCACAACACCGCCCGGCATCCGCACTTTCGCAATTGCCGACGTATCCATTTTCACAGCGTCGGAATCAACTCCCCCCACAAGTGCGTCTCAAAGGCGCTGTACCGATTTTTCTGGCAACCAACCCGCACGCCAGCCTCAGTCGATTCATTACCCTGGCTTTGACGTGTTCGTGGATGCTACCAGGACTGTCCGTCTGAACGCGCTGATGGACGAAGTCTTCGACGCTCAAACTACGAATATATCGGCCGCTGGGTCTGATCAGGACGAGGAGAAGGAGAATATTGGGTGAGGTATCCTCCGAGCCGACTGGATAGCCGGCAAACGGATGGAAATGTCGGCCGCAGCCGAACTCTTCACGCTTCATCACGAAAAAGACAGCCGTATATCTGTTGGGAGTGGCGAGAACAGGCCGTAGGGCGATGGGAGTTGTGGATCAAGATATGCAGACAAGTAAAAATGGGATTGAGGGTGCAGACGGGGGATTAAAAGCTGAATGAGAAAGAAAAGCTACAATTTTTGTCCTCTGGATGTATTACTCTTACATGCCGGAAGCTCTGATCGTAATATTTTGGAGACAGTTAATCTAGCCTATTGCGCTCCGGCGACAGAAACAGTTTGTGCATCATTGGACGTCTAAGGCAAGGGCATGCACGACGGTGTAAATTGACACGCGCTAAAAAGTAGTGCACAGTCATTTTATTATAACTGTTTTGCTTTGTGTTCCTTCAGAAGGGGAATGAGCATGGATTTTGTCCTGGGATTCACTGCATTCAGACCCCTCCGCATTCCAGGGTGCGCCAGAGGCGTCGCGGCTGAGCGCGACTGATCCGAGGGCGGACATAGTCCGCCGCGGTCTGCCCCCATTCCCAAGTCCACAGCTGGTCCTCGAGATAAGTAGTATACTCACCAATGATAGACAGGTCCTGCGCGTCCTGCCGGCCGAGTGACATCGCAGGACTGTCACATCATGGACCGATCTCGCCAATACAGCCGAGGCTTCGTTTCTCATAGCTGCTAGATCGGGCCTCTGGGCGCTGGTGGCGGCGGATAAGTACCTGTCCAAAAAAAAGAAAAAATCTCAGCCCCAATATTAATCCCAGCAAATCAAGCAGCGAGGGGAAGAGGGAGAGCGTGCGCGAGTGGCAGCACTGATACGATAACAGCGCCGTTACGCCAGGGATGACGGTCAAAAAGTCCTCGTCAAAGCTAAGCGGTGAGAATATTCCCAGGTGCTAAACAACACATAACATGCCAAGGCCGGGACGCAAGGCAGGAGAGGTCCAGCAAAGGTAGGCAGGGTGTGCAGAGATCGGTCGGAGGTGGGAGGCAAAGCGCGGTGGAGTCTGCCGACCCCGCCTCGACTCATGGCGGTATAGCGCGACGTAGGTCTGCCGCCATCATCACGGCAGACTGCGTCGCGACACCTCGGCTCAGCGCGGCTCATGGCGGTGCAGCTCGGCAAGCTGCACCGATCATTGGCCTGAATGCAGTGATTGTGTTCGTGTGCCTGAAAGGCGTCCTCTGTGTGTCGAACACACGTAGACGCATGCAGAGGCATGCCCCGAGACATAGGGTTTAGGCGATTCAATTTTCCAAGATGCTGTAAACTCCGTGGCCATCATCTCTGATTTTAGACTCGAAGCAGGCGTGAACATCACTGTGCTGCCAGCATCGGTAGGGCTTGCTGGGCTCTGTCAGGCTATCACTGCCACTACTCGCCTCATGACACCTGCTGGAACATCTTTTCAATTGCGGACATCCCAACCCGTTTGGACGTTAAAGGTTATATGAATGGTTGGGCGCAGGTGGTGCGAGGCTGGTGCGAGGGGGCGAGAAAGGGCGAAGGAAAGAACGAAGGAAACGAGCCTGGACCCACAAGACAGTCTCCTCACTGTCATTTGTGCGGTTGCATTGCCAGCCCTGAGTGACAGGAGTGTGGACCAAAGCCAAAAAGGGATATCGCAAAGTCTAAGCCTGATAACCTAAAAATAGCCAGACTCGGCATTGACGTCAACGGTGAGTTGCCGGATCGTCAACAATAAGCTGCCGTATCGTTCAAAAATGTCAAATTCAAGCTGCAAACACCGGTTTGGCTTCGGTAGATGAGCGTAGGTGTGCAGCTTCATGAAGTGAAATGGATGATATCCTCCAGCAAGAATTAAGTGTTTTGGCTACCCAATCCCTCAATCCATCATCAAGCAAAAAAAATGATTAGCTAATCTGTTGTTCACAAATCTATCCGATATCAGCACCATAGTTGCACCAATCGCTTAGGTGTAAGGGAAGGTTTGTATTATTAGAAGGACCTCTACATGCTCAAATATTTGTGGAATTATCGCTCAAGAAGCCACCCCAGAATAAGGCCACAAAGAATTGATCAGTCGGCCAACAACATCCCTGTGATTACAAACAGACTCTATATTGATACTTGTTCGTCATCAATAAAAGGTATCTGTCACAGAGACTATGGGTGCATCATTGCGAGCTTGCTGGAGAGGCTGGGAAGGTAGCTAGTCTCTCGTAGACAGATGCTATAACAAATATGTGCTCGCAAGTTCGCATGTTATAGTAGGTAGCTACTGGGCGCGGGGTTGCGCCCGCGTATCTCGCTGCGCTTATACGCTTTTTGGAGGGGGGTGACTGGGGATGGGCCGAGAAGGCTTGACTAGAAAAATCAGGAGCAGGTTTGCCCCATTGCCGGGGAAGAATTGCGGACTGTGCTCGGAATGGAATGTTCTCAGTCACTACGAAATTTCTGGAAGCGAAAATCCACACACCCGATGCAATTCACCACCCGAGAAGATGTCCACGCCCTGAACATGCAAGAAATTCAGGCATTGAACGAACCTTGCGCGCGTATTAATGCCAAGCACGATGGCGGTATTGAAGCCACTAAAGCTTCAGCAGATGACGCCGGCGGCCTGGAAAGCAGCCTCGTACTGTCTCGACGAAGCAAAGTGATGATCACCCGAAACCTTTGGCAAGAACATGGTCAGTGCAGATTGTTTTCTTATTTCGAAATTTCAATTTCTTTATAGGCCTCGTTAACGCTACTACTGGCTATGTTGAAGACATTATATGGGCGCCGGGTGCATCGACATCTGATATTCCACAGGCCGTCTTGGTGTCATGCAAGGATTACACGGGACCCACTCGTTGGCGCACCGAGCCCCGCCCGGGCTTTCCCCACGGTATTCCCATAGTACCCGTGCCTCCAGTTAAAACATCTTTCGATATGGGTGAGATAGCCTTGTCCCCCGATTGTCTAGTCCATATTCTCACCTTCCCGGTAGCCGATCTTCCACGATCTCCCGAAGCTGGAGGAATTTATCCCGGAAGAATACTTCCCCGACATTCTCTACGTGAACGACCCCGATGGCAACACGAACTTATCGTCCTACTATGGACATAAGCAGCCGAAAAAAATCCAGTCGCTCGAGCCCGTGCCCCGCAAGTACAAGCGCGTGTGGCCCCAATTTCCGCGCGACACCGAGCCCGCAACGGCCTTTAACACCGACCCCGACTGTGCCTCAATCAAAGTACCTTCCAGTTCTAGTCCCGCCCGACCGTCACCCGCGCTGGCATCCTCCCCGCCGGCTGTGCCAAAACCCGAGACGAACCTCCGCATCGCGCACCTCAATCTCTCCTCCGCCCCGTCCCTCGGTGTCGGCAACCACTCCGTCGTCTTTCGCGCGGGCCTTTGCTTGCCACGCCCGCTCTCCGCGCGCTCCCCGACGGGCGAAGTCACCGTCGCTGCCAAAACAGGGTTCTCCGGCGAGGAGGCGCGCAGGCTGCTGCGCAACGAGGGGAAGATCTACGGCGCGTTCCCGAAGCATCTGCAGGAGGACTGGTGCGGCCTGAATCTCGTCGCGCCGATCACGCATCCAGTCCCGGCGCATGCGGTCGTGCCGAGGTACTACGTGCCGGTGATGGAGGACGTGGAGAGGGCGAGGCAGGGCGCTGTGCGTGCACGGAAGGAGAAAGAGAAGGAGGGGAGGCGGAAGGAGAGGGAGAAGATGGCTGAGGCGAGGAGGGTGAAAGAGGAGGAGGAGGCGAAGGCCGAGAAGGAAAAGGGAACGGAGGGAGGTGATCAGGTTGTTGACAACACAGAGCGAGATGGGGCTGAGCGTAAAGGGGAAGATCTAGCGAGTACGACCATGGACAAGCCGCTTAAGCAAGCGGGAATACCAAGCTATAGAGAGATGGAGGAAGAGGCTGAAGAGGAAGAAGCTGCGCGACGGGATGAAGAGGACGCACTCCGGCTTTTCAGGACAAGCCCAAGCTTCAAGGCCTGGCACCAACGATCCCCCATCCTTCTCCTCGAAGAATGTGGCGAACCGATCCTACCCCACAAATTCACTGCGGATGAGCGGTACGCCTTTTTCATCTTTGGGTGCAGTGCACGCACTAACTCTTTCCAGATCCGAGTGCTTCTCTCTGGCGCTGCGCCTCCATTATGCGGAATTCACGCAAAACTCGTTTTACGTGCGCAACATCCTCAGGCAGCCGGGTCCACTCACCGTCGCACCTTCCGCGCGCTCCGACAAGACACCGAGCTTCCGCATCATCGACCACGGGCGCGGCGAGCACTGGCCTTTTCAGCTCGAGGCCGCGAAGAAGGAGAACGAGGAGCGGAGGTGGAAGCGGAAGAAATACTCGACGGAGAGGTGGGCGCTGATGAATGTACCCACTGAGGAAGAGATGAAGGTGCGGGTGGCGGCTGAGGAGGCGGAGGACGAGAAGGACAAGATGCATCTGGAGCAGGCGGGAAAGAGCTGGTGGAAATCGCGTGACTATGAAGTGCGCAAGGCGCATTCCGAGCTTCAGATACGTCTATAAGGCGTGTAATACCCTATTTGTGCACTTAAGAAGGTTGATTCAGTGACAAGGCCGAGTCCTAGACAGCAGTTGAGGTGCTCAGTCTGCTCATTATTATATTGCAGCCCTGTGGCGCTTGAAAATGCAGCAGAACCGTATTGAACTCAACAACAGCCGGAAAGAAGTGGAATATTCGTCCAAATGAATTATTTACCTACCAAGAACTCCAATCTAGCCATTAATGGAAGTCGGAGCATTTTTTCCAAGTGCAACCTCGAATTATCTTGGCTTTGAGCCTTGTGTATCGTGTGAAAAGGACGGAAATTATGACGCGACCATGCAATCGCTCTCTTGCCGGTATTTAGAGCACAGTCCTACCTCATATACCTCGATGGCCACCATTAGCACTTTCTCGGTATTTTACTTATGGACTTTTTGATACCTGTGCAGTGCTCAGTCATCTTCCCTACACCCAATCTAATGGTCACTTTAAACCGCCGAATTTGGATCACGGGAACTTAGAGTTGAATTTATCGACAAAAGTTGCGCGGGAGTCAAAAAGTAGGGCGCGACTTCAAAAGTAGGGCGGGCGCCAAAAATAGGGCGGACGTCAAAAGTAGGGCGGACGTCAAAAGTGGGGCGGACATAATGTTTCTATTTAGGGCGGAGCCGCTGTCTACATATCTGGGGCGGGAATCACTGATTTCCCCGCAAAACATAGATGTGATTATCTTTATCTCTTTAGCGCGGAAGGTGTCAAATCGCCTATCTTTAGGGCGGAAACTCGGGAATCACCGATATATATGGGGCGGGAATAAAAGTGCACTTTGACCGCCATACCCAGATTCCAACATCGAGCTGTTTGTGGATGGCCCAATATGTGGAGGCAACGACCTTCACACCATTGAATCCAATGGGAATCTGCGCGCAGATCGAGGGAAGAGAATGAGGGCCCAAACTGGTGGATTGGTGATGAGCTGGTGGAGAAAAGAGCAAACGAGGATCGGGAAAGCCGTCCGGAAATAAGAACTGATGGTCACAGCCTGGCATCTCGCTAAACAACGTACCGTAACTTTTGATCGGCGTGTCACTCCGGCCCAAAATTTGACATATAGCGTCCCCACTAGGCGTGTTCCATCCCAGGAGTACCAGGTTGTACAATCCTACATCACAGCTTCTTATATCATACAAGTGGCCCAATACCTAGTGTGGCCCACTATGTAGTCGGAGATAATACACTCTGTTCTCCAGAAGGCAGGCCATTCCGTCCGGACGGCCATCTCACCCATCATCGATGGCTGGAAAGGCCAACAGTTATGGCCCCAATCACTGCATTCCGGGGGTCCCTAGCCACGGCATCCTGCTGTACCGCCTCGCCACGGCTAGCCGAACTGCATTCTAGCCGATGGCAGCTGACATAGCCATATCCGGCTATGTCCGGCATGTGATCTAGCCATAGCTCGCTACAGCTAGCCAATGGCTAGCACAACTAGCCAGAACTAGGTAATTCTCACTGAGCTCAAAAATTGGAGGTACAATATTTTTCTTGGCGTCAGAGTTGCCAGTGTGGGAGAATGCCGCAATAAGGCGATCATTGCGGAGGTGCTGCATCATGGCATGTGCGGCCAGGGCTGAGTTTGACAGTGATACGTCGGCAGAGAGAGTGCCGTTGACTGATGGATTTGGGTTCAGACCAGTGGTAACGAGCATACCTGGTGGTCTGAGATCAGTCCAAGAGGTCAGTGTTGGGCAAGGCTAGCATTAGTGTGGCTTGCTTGGGGAAGGTTGGCTACCCAGATTATGGCTGGGCCAGCTGCCGATAGCTAGCAAGAGCTCGCCATACATGTCGCTAGGCAACTATGGTTAGACAGCTGTCCGGAGCTAGCCGAAGGATAGCCACGGCTAGCCAAAGGATAGCCACGGGTAGCAAGAGCTAGCTGTAAGTGCAGCTATGGGGGCCCGGAATGCAGTGAATACATGTCAGATTTGCAATTTGAGTATCTCCAATAATGTATCCTTGTCCACTGAATAATTTGGAATGCACTGGGGTCTCCATCATAGAGGACGAAGCGCTAAATGATAGTTAGCTAAGAACGTCCAAAATAAACACAATCCATACTGAAGAAAACATTCTGAACACGACATCAGGCCACAAGTTGGAGTTGAGTTTTTTCACGAAATGTTCGCCATTCCATCCGAAGAGGGGAGAACACAGACCCGATAGATCCAAGATATCGGGCTCTCGAGGCATCCAGGAGTTGAAGCTGGGCTTGGGTCCGGTGTACTGAGGGGACGCCGATGTCAGTGGATTCATAGAAAGATTGACAACCTCCAGGCTTGGAAATGTGTCCAGGATTTTCTCAGCTTACTTGGGCTGACGCCGGCCCAGTCTGCCGCGGGAATTGGTGCGAAATTCTTCGCGAACCGCGTTACCCCATCCAACAAGCTGTCGATCACGCTGAGCGCCGGTGAAGTGCTCCAAAATATCGACGAGATCCCGCCCGAAGCCCAGCAGAGCAAGCGCATGAGCAACGGTGGGACCCACACCCGGAACATCCGTGTCGTAATCACCACCAAGTAGCAGGACACATAATAACAGAGCTACAGAGGGGGTGAAATGACTCGAGTGCCGCCTTTGGTTGAGGGTCTGCCGGGACCATCGAAAACAAAAACCAGGGTGACCGGAGCAAGGGACAAGTTGCAGAACTGATAAAAGATTTTCTCCAACACCATTTTTTGCCCTGGAATGCCTGGATGAAATACTCCGGCGGCTTGCAGAGCAGCCACCACAGCATTGACTCGGATAGTAGATATTTGATTACAATAAATATTGCTGTAGTCAAAGTGTAACAGCGTTACCTGATATCGTCGCCGAGAACAAAGTCCTGAGACCTCGATTATCTGCTTGAAAGCCGTGGATTGTCGAAAGATTCAGGACGGACCTAGTTTCGCCAGTAGCATGTAGAATCTAGGTATTAGTTGAGTTGAGTCGTCGAACTCCAAAATTCACCACGACTTACCTCCCACAGCTTAGTTACACCCATTCGAGTGTAGTAGGAAGAAAGGGAAGAGGAGGAATTCTCCTGTCTCATACAATCACTGTTTTGCATGATCGAGATGTAAAACATGTCGAGTTTATTGGAGGAAGTAAACCAAACATTGGAAGGTAAATAGATAATATAAAGCTAGAATGTACAGGTGTTTAATTTTTTCCCTTTTTTCGGCCGCTGGGGGGTCGACTGCAGGAGCACCCTTTCTTTTTGTCGCATCCTCCACCAACGCTCGTTCCAGAGTAGTAGGGTTTTGATCTTGCATTGCATCACTTGCTGGCAATGGCGGCGGGGAAGAGGCAGAGGGAATAGACGAGGAGGAAGTATTGTCGAAGATTCGTGGGTTTGCTGTGCAAAAAAACCGTCGCCCGTCGACCTCCGTCGACGGCCGTGATTATGACGGCCGTCGTCTTGAAAAGCCATCCCGTTGCCGTCCCGTCGAAAAACTTCCAGAACCCCTGACGGAACGGGTCGGCTACCCGTCGTACGGGACCTGTAGAACCGACGCGACGGGCACGGCGTGCAGCCCTAATGGCCACGACGCCTGCACAATGAATTGAATGTCAATTAAGAATCTTCTGCCCTTTCCAAAAGCCAATTTATACCTCAGAAAGTCCTCGGTGGGCGTCAACACCATCAAGTTCAAATGGTCAAAGAGCATTCATTATTCGAGTTGTGTTCAACGCAGTACAATACAAGGTTTAACTACGATTTCTCAGCCTTAGATTTTGCGCAGGTTCCGTAGTTACACTTTACTTCATTCTTCCTTGCCGGCTACTCCGTCATTTCAGCACGGTCAGAAATATGGATGAAAAGAGCGTACCTTAGGAGCAGTGGTCTTTGGGGACTTTTTCTCCGTCATCTTCTTCTAGTTCCTCTTTTTCACTGTTTTCTTTGGGACCGAATCAGGCTGAAAATGCATTACAAAGCTTTTAGATGAGCACATACCTCGGCAAAATCTTCGACAGTGAGCGCCGCCTTCGCTTTGCTTTTTTTTGCCTCTTTTCTGTATCCGGTTGAAGAAATGTTTTAATTGAATTCAGTCTCTGCGGGGCGCACTCACAGTCAACAAGATGGCTGGCTTCCTCTCATCTACAGCAGGGTCTATGGTGCAGGTCACCTAGTCACCGCTACCAAAATTTAGCCGCCAAATCGGCGGGAGAAAATTTTTTGAATTAAGTGTACCTCTAGGGATTTTAGACGTATATTTTGCATCTATTTATGGCTCTGACAGAGCTTTTTTCAATATAATACGTGCATGGCGCCAAATCGGCGGGCAACTTTTTTTTTGCTCACTCAGTTTTGCAGTAAATAAAATTCCTCTTACAGATCTTCTTGGACATCGAAACGGAGCACATTTGTAAGAGGGATAAGAAATCAGATCAAATTTGAAGCCGCAAAATTTCAAACATTAGCATGCGGTGACTAGGTGACCTGCACCATAGCTGAAGGGATATTCATTGAATAGGCAATTCAGGAGGAAGGCGCACCATAAATCGTCCAAGGAAAGCCCCCGGGTTTTTGAGGCTGTCGCTTTCTTCCTTTCCTTGCTTGCTTCGACCTACGTGTGTTAACGGACCTGCTCAATGGTGACTTGGGATGACTTCAAAATCAGCGAAGGTGAGCCGTCCCGTCTTTCCCTTGACATTCGCGGGGCCGAGTCTTGATTTGAGAATCAGATATGAGCAGTGGCAAGAGAAAAACAAATACTTCTGCAGATTTGCGAGATCGTGGGGGCGGGACTTAGAGGAAAACATTGGTTGATTGGCCTATTATCCGGATATCGTCTTGATGCAAAGTGGCGAGAAGTTCGTTGTCGTCATTGTCTGGTTGAATCGAATTTCCGAAATCGTTGCTATCGTCGCAAATGTCGCTGGCTGGTTCCAAGTCCACATCCATGTCTTGCGCAATGAGAAGGGCCGCAGCAAATGGCGTAAGAATGAAAGACAAAGTCATTGAGCTCGATGGGGTCAGAGTCGGTGTAAGCTTCGTCGTATTTGTCGCAATTGGATGAGACAATTGAGTCGAGCATGGAATGAAGAATATAGCCGAATGAGTTCTCGTTTTCAGAAAGAGTGCGAAGGATGGTTTAGTTGATGAGGAATTCGCCCTTGAGACCATAGCTGCTGAAGATTAATTTGCGTCAAATGAGATAATCAATCCCAGCTCACTATCCACAACGACGAGCAAGGAGCGCATATATGTACCGAGCTTGGACTTGGATGCGGAAAACTTGAGGACTTTGCAGTTGATAGTGCGAAGGAAAGTTTGCCAAACATCTGATTTTTCAAAGAGTGTTGCGCTTTTGATCATTGCGACGAAATATTTGCGGAGGGATAGAATATGAGCGGGTATGGCTTTGTAATCGATGTTTTGGGGCCAATCTGGTGCGTCCGAGGGTCCTTATTCGCCTCTTTCTGGATGGCCGCGTAGATCTGGTAATCTAGAAACTCGACGCCAGCACAATACTGGCCAAGCCAACTTCATCTATGAGAACGTCGCCTCGGGAGAATAAGAAGAGGATGCGGGCATTTTGTTCTTCTGGAAGCCCGTCGAGACATTGTGCTGCTGGCACCCAGGAGGAAGGTTTGACCAGATAAGATTGTAAGTTTCACGGGACTTCGGCGGCGTGGCAAAAGACACTTGAGATTTGACTGATTTTTCGGTCTTCGTGGAATCCAGACCAAGAAACCAGACAGAACGTAGCTTTTTTCCAGGTGGCTCATGAAGGGGCGCAGCTGCGGACTTTCTGTTATTGACGACACGTTCCTTTAAGGATGTTACCATGGGTATCGCTGCGAGAAGATGAACGCGGGAAGCAAATGAATTGATTGGCGACGTCATTGATGCCAAATTGGGCCAAATGAATCCATTTTTCTTACGTATTAGGGCTCAATTCCATTGGGGGAGATGCTGGGGGCAATATATATATATATATTTGCTCAAAACTCACTCAGGGTGGTTGAATCTTATCCGATTGAGTTCTGCTCAATCAGCCTGATAGCAGCCAAACTCAATCAGCTCCGACTCAATCGGCCTGATTGAAAAAATCACATGCCGATTGAGTTGTCAATCAGGCTGATGCGAAGTTCTTCCCACAGCGTATTGGTGATACAATGAACCCGGGATTGACGAAACCTACCTGCGCGCAGATTCGGAAACAGTGCACATTCCCATCAAACAGTGCACATTACGTCAAACAGTGCACTTTCACCTTGAAACAGTGCTTGACGGTCCGAACCAAATCAGAGTCAACAACTCAGAGAGAGAGTCTTATTAATATTGACGATTCGTTCCAACAAAGTGAGGCATATTCCTATTTACAGAGACAGTATTTCGTACTTCTAATAAAGTAAATAAAGCATCCATCGCATATTTATGTAAATACATGGATGCTAGTGTTATTCCATCGGCGTCCGGCGTTGTTCTCACTGAAGGTCAGAAAATATTGGACGGTACATTACGCCTTCCTCTTCTCCTTCATCTGCGGCTGGTCCGAGAACATCGTCTCCAGTGCCTCGGTTACGAGTCAAGGGAGTTCGGGTGCGCTTTGAATTTGCCGGCAGAATATCTGCTTCGTCTTGGCGAGGACGGCGCGAGGCGCAATCGCTCCCGGTTCCAAGGCGGCTGGTAGATCTCATGGCCAGTGTGAATCAGGTGGTAGAGGGGGAAGCAAGGGCGATGAGTCGGAAAGAATCTCAAACCCCTCGTGGCCGCTCTTGGAGGCCCGGCGCAGCCTGGCCGATGAGGGCAAAACAGGTAGCGGGGCTTCGACTTTGATGTGGTGGCATCTAGGACAGAGAAGAACGCGTGCTAGACGCGTCTGAGTTAATCGTCGAGCTCTCGGCAGTCCGCTGGACATCCTCCCAAAAGAACCCAATATTTACCTACTTTTCACAGAGAAATTGAGCGCGATGTATGTGGGGGAAAAAAAGCTGTTTGGGGACGGTCAGAAGGGATCCATAGTATTGTACGTACTGTACTATTTCGACCAAGTGTTCAGGTGACGCGTGACGCGGGCCTCTGAACTGAACACTTTTGGTCTCGTGACGGTCACATTCAACTTTTGTCCCCCAAATAGGCAAGAAAACGTCAAAATTTCGCTCCGGCATTTGCCGGATTACCATATATGGTATTTTTCTCGTGATTGCCAAGAAATGAACACTTGAGAAAATGAACACCTTAGGTGACGTGTCACAAGGCCTGAACACTTCGTCGAAGTAGTACAGTAGTGGCCGAAATCCGTCAACTGACCTACTGTCAAGCGGTCAAGATATTGTTTTTCTGCTGGTGATCGCGTGTCGGCATCGGGAGGCATTGGGCGCGCTTTGAACGCGTCGGGGGGGAGGCGGGAATGGTGGCCAGTGGGAAGATGGAAAAATCCCTGCAAGGCACGTGAACGAGTGTTTGAAGCACGCCATACGCCTACAGCCGAATGTGCCCCCTTTGATCCAATGTGCACAGTTTCCCAATCTGCGCGCAGGTAGGTTTTGTACATCCTCCAATGAACCCTAGGTATGTACTGGTGGTTATCCTTGGGGGCGACCGCCAACATTATCCGTGAAATCAACTGGTACTAAGTATGTTCTATTGGTTGGTTTTTGATGCACGTGAGCGGCAAGTGAGCCGAACATCAAAGGCTAGGCTCAAATCCAGCCGCTATATGGGACAGGTCACCGATATAGCGGCTGGTCGATCTGAGTTTGAAATTCCATTACGCGCGGCTGCCAAGCTACTCTGTACATTATCGTGTTACATCCCACACCGAGTTGGGGTTAGTTATGTCCCACTCGCGCCTTGATCTACTTTGGTTTTCAATCCACTAGCTACTCCATGCATTATTGGGTTACATGGCACACCGAACTAGGGTGCATCGCACTCGCGCTGTAAATTCACTATGGATTTCAATCCACTCCCACCGTCAAGCTACTTCGTGCATTGCTAGGTCGCGTCCCACACCGAGTAGGGTTACGTCCCACTCGCGTCAATTATTCCGTTAATTGCCTGGATTCAATCCACTCCCTCCGTCGAGCTACTCCCCGCATCTGGGTTACAACCCACTCGCACCACCGAGTTATTTCCGTGCATTATTTGATTTCCATTCGGGCCAGATTTCAATCCGGATTCCTTTCGGGCGACGTCGCACTCACGCCGTTTAGCTACAATGCTTATCGTGAAAAAGCGCGAGCAATGGAAACGCATACTCATCAGCCTTTTCTTTCACGCGCTTTCCGAGAGTATTCGGACTTGTCTTGTATAATTCGGGGAGAATGTCGGATCCGATTAATGTTGCCGATACTTCGAGGTCCAGTCAAATCGAGTTGAGTAAATGAAAGTCGCCACAAAGTTGACTTGAGTCGACTTTTCAATTGAAACTTTTGACCTCAAGTCGACTTAGGTAGACCTGAGTCATTGAAGTCGAACCGTATTTTTCAAAAATGAATGGAGTTGCACAAAAGTGGGTTTTCATGTCATTACAGCTTATAACTAGATGTTTTAGACTCAGGAATATCAAATGTGGTGCAGGAATGCTACTCAAGCCCCATGATCCCCCGGCATTTCGAAGTACCACCTGTAAAGCAGTTCCCAATCATCTCAGATTTACCTAGGAAAGTTCTGCTGTTCTTCATCTGTCCCAGTCCCCGGTTTGCGCAACATTCAGCATCCGGAATGGGAGCACACTGCCACTCTGACATAAAGTTCAGTTGTATCGTTTTAAAATTGAACTTTGACATCTGCAGAGCCTCCAAGAGTAGAGGACATGTTCGTTTGCATCGCTTCAGTATCAGTCTGAGTAGAGGAGGAAAAGACCCACTCCGATGGGATTGACATCGCTCGAACAGGTGCATAAGTGATCAAGGGAAACCAGATATATGGTTTTCGACGTCTGGCTTCCGTGATTCTGTTAAATCAACTCGCAATAATTATGAGTAGTAGGATAAGCGAGGATGAGCGACTTCAACCTTCTCAAGTCGACCCAAGTCAACTCCGACCAACTTCCAAGTCAGACCAAGTTAGTTTTGTGACTTGACTTTACTTGACTCGAGATCCGACTTACTCAGCAACTTCTGAGACTCAAGTCGAGTTTTGCGGCAACATTAGATTCGAAGGGCTGGGAAACGACCATTTTACTGTCACCCTTGGTGTTCTGTGGTTGGAGTTCATGGTTAGAGTTCACCTATAGGCAGAGGCTGGTGTCGAATTGGTTCCATGGTTCGCAAAGTCCTAAAAATGTCCAAGTTTCGATGTTTTGCGGGCTCGACGAATCGAGGATGGAGGTAGTTTGCCCAAGCGGGAAGCTGGCCAGACTAGGAAGCTAGGAAGCTGGCCACTTGGGAAATAGGGGCAGTCACAGTAGAAGGTTCTGGGCGGTTCTGGGGCGTTTCTGCATGCCGGTTCTGCGAATCTTTTATAAATAGAAAGTAACAGAACCGCCACCGACTGGCCGGGGCTCTCATCCCGTATGGGTAATCACACTTCTTAAACAAGGCATGTAATTGGCTGTCCCCGAATAAACACCCTGAACTTCACATCAGCGATGACGATGTACCCCGCTGCAAGGAGTCGAAACGGAAGACCGGACTAGGCCCTATTGGCCAACTCACCCATTTCTCCATGAAATCACAAGTTATTTGGAGCCATATGATCATACTGCACTATAGAGTCCATTGGAAGTTATCCGACGATGAATCTCCAAGGTTTGAGAGTGCTAGATGAACATTTGCATACGTTGTTGCTGCTTGACAGTGACGTCACTCACTGCATGGTGCAGTTGGAGCTATGCTTCCCACTCTCTCTTTCGACCCAGACTCCCGCTTTCGACCACAAGGGTGGAGAGCCAGGTGGAGAGTGGGAAGGGATGCTAAGGTTGGGCAATGGGGTCTACTGGAATTCCACTAAAATTAAACAGACATTAGCACTGTACTGCATGAGGAGGTGTTGACTTACAAATCCGAAATGATGGTGCAGTTGGAGCCATGCTTCCCACTCTCTCTTTCGACCACAAAGGTGGAGAGCCGGGTGGAGAGTGGGAAGGATGCTAAGGTCTGGCAATGGGGTCCACTGAAATTAAACAGAAAATGATGGTGCAGTTGGAGCCATGCTTCCCACTCTCGAATACAGACTGCAGGAAACCGGCCTATCCGATCCGCATCAACTCTACCGCTCGGATGCATATTATCCACCTCCGCTGGTGACGTGGGGCACCCTGGTGCTATGGAGCTCTTGGCATCAACCTTGCATTGGCATATGGACATTCGGTGGGCTCGACGAGGGGGACAAACAGGGACTATCAGTCTCTCTTTCACGAGTCGTGCGGTCTGAGCGGACGAATGACCCGATTTTATCCCAGTATCCCGGACATGAAGGTCCCCACTGATTCACAATTAATTGAATGTCCCAAGCTTTACCTGCCGACTTGAGGCTGCCTGGGCGCAAGGCTGAAGTTTGAACTAACTCCAAAAGGATAATGAACTCACCACCAATCTGGACATCACTGTGGGAGGATAATGAATTAACTCACCCAATTCCATGTCGGGCGCTTGAGAGACTGCTTTCTTGGGACCCCATGAAAGAACTAAGCCATTACATCAGCACTGCGGTTCGCTTTCTTTCAAGGATAACTTGCTCACCATTGACATACAGCCTTCGAGGGTTTAGAAGGGTGAAGATACATAGTGGGAGGAGATATAGAGCCATCCCTTTTTCATCCTTCCTCAGAAACCCCGCCTGTCTCTCCAAACACCTTAAGGTTAATCAAAGAACCTGGGCGCGTCTACGAGTATGACGAAGACAGGAGATTAGGGTGATGGCCATATGATTGGGATGGAGGGAGAAGTTGTAATGCGACTCTGACAATCCGCTACTTATATACAGAAGCCCGGCCCCGGTTACGAACTAATCGAAAAGGAAATCTGAAAGAGCTTCCCAAAGCCATTATTCGGTGTGGGTAATGACGTCCCTCATCATTCCTATTTCTATCACCATCCCAACTTACATGTTTGGTGTGCAAAAACCCCATCAAAACGAGTGTACCTTCGGTTTTTAACTTTTCTTCTCCATACATATGTTTTATCCCAATTATTGGTAAAACATTCAGGTGGGTAGTATGTTTGCAAGATACTGTCCCATTTCATTCAATTCGTGTGGTATTACTCCAGTCGGTGTCCTCCCGATTGCAACATGAGAGGAACGGAGTACCGGACAAGGAAGAGCCATGGAAATTTAACCACCGGCGGCTCAAGTGGTGTAATATTTTCTGTATTTGGGCATGCAGTTCTGACTCCACAAGAGTATTTTGCTTTATCCTCGTTCAAAAGTGGAATGGGTAAAAATGTCTCAGTGGAATCAAGTTCGTGGGCATAGAATGAGTACTCTGAGAGACCCATAACCACCGGCCGCCTCAAGTTGTGTAAATTTTCTGTATTTGGGCAGTTCTGACTCACAAGAGTATTTTGCTTTATCCTCGTTCAAAAGTGGAATGGGTACAAATTTGTCGGTGGAATCAAGTCCATGGGCATGGAATGAATGCTGAGGAAGAGCCATGGAAAATTACCGGCGGCTCAAGTGGTGTAAAATTTTCTGTATTTGGGCAGTTTCTGACTCCACAAGAGTATTTTGCTTTATCCTTGTTCAAAAGTGGAATGGGTACAAATTTGTCGGTGGAATCAAGTCCATGGGCATGGAATGAATGCTGAGGAAGAGCCATGGAAAATTACCGGCGGCTCAAGTGGTGTAAAATTTTCTGTATTTGGGCAGTTCTGACTCCACAAGAGTATTTTGCTTTATCCTCATTCAAAAGTGGAATGGGTACAAATTTGTCAGTTGAATCAAGTTCGTGGGGATGGAATGAATGCTCAGGGAAAGTCATGGAAAATTTAACCCCTGCGGCTCCAAGTGGTATAAAATTTTCTGTATTTGGGCAGTTCTGACTCCACAAGAGTATTTTGCTTTATCCTCGTTCAAAAGTGGATATGGGTACAAATTTGTCAGTCCGAATCAAGTTCGTGGGATGAAATGAATGCTCAGGGAAAGCCATGGACAATTAACCCCCTGCGGCTCAAGTGGTGTAAATCCAATAGGCCAATCATGTCTGTCGTTTGTGGCGTTCACTACCCTCCGGCACGGCGATCAGGGCGGGCATCCGGGGTGCTGCTGGTCTGTATTGATTTGGTGAGTGTATGGTGCCATGGGGGGGAGGGACGCGTGAGGCGGCAGACCCCTCCATACCAATCCAAACATTCACAATTAAATCCCAGTGAAAATCAGCTGTGCCAAAATTTGCCCGATCTTAGCTCAAATGTGCCCGGACATGCTGCAATTTGCCCTGGAGTAAAGATGCTTCGAACGTGGTCCATTTTGGACTTCGAATTCTGCGAGAGCACACGTCACCGTGCAAGCTCATGCAAAAGACACACGTGCGCACGGACTAAGTCAAACGGGGGAGCTGGTTTGAAATACTTTATTATTATTATTATTATTGCTTTCCTTGCTTGCCGGTCTCCACCTCTTCCTTCCACCTTCGCTCTCTCTTGGCCACTCGGGCACCCTATCACACCTCCTCGAATCGCACAGTCCCCGTCTTCGCGATGTACCCGTGCGTTAACACGCGATCGCAGCATTCTAGACTCATACCAGTGACAAGTTCTTCCCTCCTTTCAGACGATACAGTAACCCTACTATGTCTCTACGCGATCCAAAACCCGCGAAGGCAGTCTGAAAGTACTTGAAAAATGGAGCATATTCACAATTTAGTTCACCGGAATCGATGGAGTTTTGAGCTCGCAACGTGGCCCGCAAGTTGGTCATTTCCAGTATTTTGGCACAAAAAGGCTCAAATATGCTAAAAATGCCAAACTTGTATAAGCCCAAATGACTATAAATTCGGGTCAACCAACATATGGATATGGCCGCCTTTCGAGCCCTTTCAGACTGTATACACCATTTTCCTTGCCTCGCCGAAGACGAGTTATGGACATGTTTTAATACCGGGTACCAGGTTGCTCGGTATCCCACCCACCGGTTCTAGTTTATAAGGGGACTCTCAACAGACTCTCCTTTGTGGGCAGGCCCATCTCAACGAACATTCAGGTCATGGCTTTAGGAAGGGTCATCAATTGCTGTGCGACAAGGTATGCCGATGCAATTGTGAAGCAAAGGCGTGCTCAACGAATGCCCAGATTCAGAAAGAAATGACGACAAAAACACTAGCAACCCCCGAAAAAGCACATTTATTATCCTCAGACGAATACCGAATGGGAAACACTCAAGACCCAGAAGAAATGCACCTCGATAAGGGTATGTCAACTCCCAAAAGCTGATGACACATGGTCTCAATATCTACCAGAGCTGTTGGGGCACTCTCATATTCTGGCACATCCATTTGAAATGACTGCCGAAATTTTTGGCCACTTTCAGCCCATATATCCCGCGGCGGTCACGCCCCGGCCTACAGTCACTCACACTGCTCGCTCAAGTGTGCCGCCAGTGGCGAGACATTGCCATGTCCTCCCCACGGCTGTGGAGCTCGCTCCAACTAGATCTTGATCCGAAAATCCTTCCGCAACAGCTAATATTGTTGCGGAGCTGGTTAACACGTTCCGGAGCCTGTCCCCTCTCAATTGGCATCACATACAAAGCCGCAGAACCAGGGGTCATTGCGCCGCCCATCAACGACATCGTTCACGAGCTCATTTCACATTGCCAGCGGTGGCAATACGTAGAGCTAGAACTCCCTTTTGATGTGCTTCATTTAATCAAAGGGGAAATGCCCTGGCTCCGCCTTTTAAAAATAGGGCCTAATGAGGTGCCCGAAATTCAGCCGCCGCGCCCCCTTCGCCTCTTTGATTCTTCGCCGTGCTTTGGACATATTGTACTGTCTCGCTTTTTCCAACCCAGCACTATCGAATTGCGTTGGGAAAACTGCACAACGCTGGAAGGGTTGTTCCTGTACCCGGAGGAGTGTATTGTGATATTGGGACGAACAGTCAATATCGTTCATTTCAAGGCGACAATCGAGGAAGGCGAGGGCACGTCTGGAACAGTGCCCATTCTAACGCACTTGGAATCCTTGGTCTTACTTTCAGGAGAGGCAGGGCCAAATAATTCACAAATGCTACTTCTCGATGCTTTGACACTTCCTGCGCTTCGAGTACTGCGCGTTTCAGAGCCCTGGTTTACGCCCCACCCAGTTATGAGCATCAGCAACCTAATTTCAAGATCGTGCTGCCACATCCGCGAGCTTCACGTCGCGGAATCACTATACAATCCATGGTGGTATTTGGTTTGCCTAAGGCTATATCATCTTCAATCGGAAGGAATGGAGTCGTTGGGGCAGGTGGGAAAAGTGATGAGGGGGATGTAATATTAACGGGATGGGGATTGACCGCTCAATTGGAGCCCTATTTATTACCAACGCTGCAGTGCCCCTCATCAGGGCACCACTCCCCGTGTGCCCACGGGTTTTTGAGCTCCAAAAAGATTATTTTTGCCAGACATAAGCAGGCAGAAAAATTCGCATCCGGATGCGATCCGACTACCGATCTTGCTGAGCGGCCGTCATCATGAGCTTGACTCCTCAGCATCTGCCACCATCTGGCCACTGACCCTGCTCGAGAAATTGACCAACCATCACCATCTTCTCCTTGGATTATGTCTTCCGGCCATCGATCCTGCATAAGAAATTGTCTCGCCCGACATCCGCCACCCTCTGGCCACCGACCCTGCTTGAGAAATGGTCCGACCGCCACTTGGATTGTGTCTTCCGTCCACCGACCCTGCACGAGAAATTTTCTGACCTGACCCCATCGTGCCCGTACCCTGATTTGAGTCCCCAGAATGTCCCGTACTTCATCAGCTCGCGCTGGACTATCTGAGTGTCCCATGTGAGTATTTTTCTTATGCATCATTCCATAACACTGGACATTAATCAATACATACAGAAGCTACTTTTGTCGCCGTCGAGCGTGTCTTCTCGCACGGGTGCCGTCTGCAGCATTTCACCCACAACCGCATGTCCGCCACATCCTTCTGTCGCCTGCTTTGTTTGGGTCTTGGGGATACTGCGACTTGCTCCGGATAAATGACTTGATAGCAGCATGCAGCCCAAAAAAGCGCAAGTGCATTCGGGCCCAGGACGAGGGAGATAGCTTGGGAAATGAAAGTGTTGAGATTGTCGAGTAGTCTACATTTTACTGCACCATATTTTACAGTAAAATATTATTTATGCCGGAATTCCGCGTGTATACCTGGCGTTGAGGACCCGCAGGTAACCCGTACGGGTTTTAGACCCGACCCGTACACGGGTACGGCTTTTGCGGGTCCGGGTCCGGGTAGGCCCGAAGTACCCGCAGGTATACCCGTGTCCACCGACGATTGTGTTTCAGTGGGATGACGAGAAATGATTACATTAATAACCATTTGGCGGATGGGAATTGATGCAAAATTTAAAGTGGTGACAAAAATGTGATTTACTGCGAGACACTCAAATTAGGGTTCCCTAAAACCCGTAGTGGGAATTAGAGACAAGTAGGCGAGTGCAGGAAATCTCTGATGGTTGCGGTTCATGTGGCGTTCACATGGCAACCGATGGCCGCGTGCGGCAAGGTAGGCTCGAATCCAGCCTGTCGTATCGAAATCTTTGTGTCGATAGACAGGCTGGTCGATCGGAGTTTGAATTCCCAATACGCGTAAATTGTCCCAAAAAGGCTATTAGATAAGCCAGCGTGATTTGGCCTTCGGTGGGGAGAATTAAATGTATGAGCAATGGTGAACAGAAAGAAAGGCATAATTAAGGCCACTGGGCATTTTCTCTGGCCATTTTGCCTGGACTGAGGACTGTGTACCATCTTTCAGTTCGTGTTGCCACTGTTTATATCAAATGTTATCGGCCCGGCTTCGCCAAAAGATCGCTTACAAATAGCCTTTTTGGGATAATTTACGCGTATTGAGAATTCAAACTCCGATCGACCGGTCTGTCTATCGACACACTTCAGCCTACAGTTTCGATACGACAGACGGTCTCCGGTCTAGCGGCAAGGTTGAACTACGAAACAAAAATGACAAATTCATTGCAGTGGATATGGACACTAACAATCTGTATATTGAACAAAAAAACATCAGCAAAACATCCAGACAACAGATGATAAAGGGCTCTGGTTGGGAGTCGGGGTGTTGTTCAGACAGCTCTCTATTGCTGTGTTTTGAACTATGACACATTGAATATGACAAAACTTTGTTTGCACTTGTAATGAAAATGTGATGCTCTGCATGTGGCTGAAGTTAGGGCTCCCTA
Organism: Mycena olivaceomarginata; assembly: GCA_029378375.1. Lineage (NCBI taxonomy): Eukaryota > Fungi > Basidiomycota > Agaricomycetes > Agaricales > Mycenaceae > Mycena > Mycena olivaceomarginata. Next base: position 159,157 of record JARKIC010000712.1, on the reverse strand, counting down.
AGACCCGTATAAAGAGGGTAGCCACTGAACATGCTGACTGCACGCTGAGCGCCGTCCATGGTGGCCAGTACGGCCGACAAGCGGCACAGCCCGTGACCATCTCGCAAAAATTCCAAAAATTCCTGAAGAAATGTCTTTGCATAACTGTTCTGTGTACCGTCTCGCGGACCTAGTGCCAGATTCACTGTGCAAATACCTTGCAAACACAAATCTCGCCAGTCTTCTATGTATTACTAGTAGGTACTTCATCAAAAAGTAACGACCATCGCGGACCAAAGATCTCTTGCGTCTGGTTCAACGCATTATAATTTTCCATTGATGGAGAATACAACTGAGGGCGGAGACCTGACATGATTGTTCAGTTCGCGATGAACTATGTACAAACTTGCGAGATTGTTATGCTACCCATAAACACAGGTTTGAGACTTCTACGTTGGGAGAAAGGTTTTAAGGAAAGCCCATTAGCTTGGAGAGAGGCGACGAACTGAGGGATGAATTCGGTGCCATCACAAGTCCACCACAAGTTAAAGAGAAAATCTATTGCAGGACATTACTGGCCAACAAAATGGTATTGCTTGTGATACGTTGTCCTGGGGCCTGGTCCCATCTCCTTCGCATTTCGGAATACGCAAGAAGAAGTCGAGTTGGCGGTAGACGTGGTGTTCGAAAAGAGGTTTGTTGACTAGTAGATGTGTGTGGAGAATTAGATTCGGGCGGGCCCCGTAGCCTATTGAATGGGTGACTTAGGAGGGAATGTTTCACTGAAGAACTGGTTTTAATTCAGCTTAAGACTACGGCTTAAATACAACGGAATGCATAGCTAAACGTCCAAGGTAATAAATATCAAGTAACGGTAAGTACGAGCATAGGAAAGTAACAAGGAAACCAACGCGCGTTAAGGGAACACGTTGTATCTAAAGATGAGAAGAGTGGAAACAATATAGTAGCCCATGAGGGATTGTCGCAAACACCGATTTTTCCGTATATGGTAATTTACAAAGCCTCCAATGAAATATGAAGACGTGGTACCCTCCGGAGTCGTAATGCAAATCGAATGGTCCCATTTTCGAGGGGAACGGGTAAGAATTGAGCGTGCTACAGCGGATCTGGTGAAGACATTAAAATTTGATAAAAAATCAGCCGCCCCCTAAGTTCCGCAAATGGCTGTAATGCAGACTCACTATTAGTGCTTGTCTGCGATGATTGTAGGACGCTTTAAAGGTTAATCCTATGCAGTTTAGGGTCTTGTTTATAAAGCTGGTTTATAAACCGGTTTATAAACCGGCGTTTATAAACCCGGTTGAGAATTGTCAGGCCAGAATGACCGGTTTATAAATCTCTCGGCATCCGAACCGTCGGCTATCAGCTGCCAAAAAAATTGTTCTGGGCTTCCACCTCGTTCTCGACGATCGACTGCTCGCGCACCTCCAGACAGCATGTCCGGCTCTGGCGTCACCTACTACAACGAGGAGCTCAAAATGCTTCTCCGCTTACTCAAAGCTCTGCCTGACACCATCCCCGAAGGCGACCTCCACGACTTTCGGCATTACGTCCTCGACCCGATCAAGATGAAAGACATTGGGTGAGTGTCCTTGACACCTGAGTGCGAGGCGGGGTTGGCAGCACTCAACGCTGTTGACTCGGACGAAGACATTTCCGGTTCCTCGCTGTATAGCACGGAACTTGAACAGCGTCGGGACGGTGTTGACATTATCTTGCCATTTTTCAGAGATTTGCTTTCAGATAAGCCAATCGATGGTGCGGACGCGATTCGGAGCATAGGGGAGGGCAGAAAAAGTGGTGGGAAGGCGAAAAATAAAGCCAGCAGCACGGTATGGGATGGAGAGGCCGAAAAAATCGCATTTTAGGCACCCCTGTTTATAAACCGGTTTATAAACACCCTTCTGAGGACCCGGGAATATTAAACACGTTTATAATTGCTCAGGAATTATAAACATGACCCTAATGCAGTTAAATATGGGATCTAAATAGCTCCCAATGACCGGAATGATCACGGCTATCCATTGGTGGCGTGTCACTGCATTTTGACAGGTTCTGGACGCATGTTAGCCGAGCGTTGGCGAGGTCCGCGCGAGGTCGGTCTGGAGCTCGGCAAGTTCGCTTAAGTTCAGCCTAGCTTTGGCGAGGCCACCTCGGCGAAGGACCCGGGATAATAGGTTGGAAGGCCTGATTTTTTTTTGGCGGGGGCCCGACATTTTGAGACCCAAATTTCTAAAATGCTGCCCGTGCAAAAAGAACGATTTTCGCGCCTTCAGAAAGCGTGGGAAAATAAAAACTGTCCCGACATTTTGCCCGTCAGAAAATCAGGCCTTCCAACCCATTATCCCGGGTCCTCTCGGCGACCTCGCGCGGACCTCGCCAACGCTCGGCTAATGGGGTCCAGGCTCGGCTCGAGGAACTGTCAAAATGCAGTGTGTGCATCTCAGAAAATGGCTATGGGACTGTGCTGGAAATGAAAGTGTTCGAAAATGCAATGTCACACATTTCAAAATGTAAAGGAATGCAATAAGGTCACGCTTTTCAAAATGTAAGGCTCCATTCGGTTGCCGTCACTTAGCGGCTCTTCCGAAGCAATTAGGGCTGGGTATTAAATGAACCCGTAATTTACAATCTAAATATTACATGTAATTTACATGTAATCTTTGTTCTTTACATCAGACCTCCTATTCCCCTTGTAATAAATGGTAAACTTTGCAGAACTACACACAAGAGGCTTCTACATACCCTCAGAGCCTGTCAGTACATTTTCCGGGCTAAATTATAGGTCCTGGGTCTGATTCAGAGTACCTCGGCGGTGATACACTGCCGCCGACCAGAACTCTTCCAGCTCCATCTCTGCAAGATCTTCTGAACCCCATTCCCTTGGATCCGACTCTCTCCGAGGCGACTTTGTTCAGTAATCCCGATCCCTATGGCCAAGCCGCCCTTGACGAGGATGAGGACGATGGGGGATGATGGGGACATGGAACCGGCACCGGTGATTGTACGTTCTTTTGATGCTCGTCGCCTGGCCATCGAGCAGTTGGTCAACTTGGAATCCCCTGCTGTCCTGGTTCGTCTTAATCTTGGCCCAAAAAAATTGACAGGAAGCACCTCCTCGGCTTGTAGCATCCCGGTTGTTGCTCCAAAGGCAAAGTGGACTGCTCAGAGCGCGACGTGGGGCAAGGACAACGGTGGATGGTAAATATTACATACATTACCAACCTTACAAACTTTACAAGTGTTCTTTACTGTAAAGAATGGTAAAAAATTCCGGCCTGCGGCGCTATTTATTACCGTAAATTACAGGCCTCTTGTAAGTTACAGGAGACCCCCCGAGGTACACTGTAACTTACACCCGGGATTCTGAATATTACCCAGCCCTAGAAGCAATCGTTACTTCGGCCTTTTGCCGCAGCATTTGCCCGGATATCACAGGACATCAATGATCTTCCCGCCCATCAGACCTCCAAAATACCATGGAAACAGACATCCCATTGGTTGTTCAGCGGTCTGGACTGCTCTAGAAGCATCACGTGCCGACTGTGGAGGTCCTCTCGGACTGCCGGACGAGAGCCTCCGAAAGCAAAGTAATGATCGCTTCACACAAGCGATGTTCACTCTCGCTTCCGCGGAGATAGACCCCCTGCTGTATGTTGGTGTTTACGTATGCTCAGGCTTGTCAATACTATTGATCGCCCCCTAAACACGTTGATGGGTCCTCATGTTGGCCTCGCATGTGCAATGAGGTGAAATTGAGTGTCCCTTGACCTTAACCATGACCAGCCAAGACGAATATGATGCCTACAGTGACCTTATACACCCTTCCTCGGATGCTGGTTCAGATTATCAGCAACTTCAATCACAGGCCCAGGAAATTGTCCGGACTCAGGCTCGGCGGAGGCAACGAAGGGAAGATGAATTAAACAGCCCCAGAAGAGCCACTCCTCGTTCATCTGCAATGCAATCAAGGAACACAACCAGCATAGGGGATTCCAATGCCTGGGCAAGACTGAGGCAACAAGGAAGGGAAAGCTGGTGGCTGTGTGCTCAACACAGCTAGAGTTTCGGTAATGTTGGTGATGGACTCGTTCCTGACATGACGACGATGAGGAGGTACACTATGCCCAAGGCAAATGACTCCAAGTCGAATCGTGGGAAAGCACATGCCCGAGGCTCGGCGGAACTGTACAGCCTAGGTTCGATACAGAGACCGTCGCAGCCCTTCGGAATAGACCAGGGGATCAGTATTACGATGTCAGAAGCAGCACGGTTGATTTCTTCACTGCTGCAGCATCTCTCTGTGGAGGCCAATGGCTTCCCCTTGGAAACATTGACGAATTCAGTGGCTGGGTTTTTTTGCCGCGGCGCGTGGGGTAAGCCACGCCAACTTCACCTCACCGTACCTGAGAATATTGGATGGGAAATATTAAATCAAATCCTTCCAATGTTGAAGCGGTCAGTTATACTCCATGCAACTCGAACATGGCTGACTTCCTTAATCAAATGGGTCCAATGAACCTCAACGACAAAATTGCATTGTATAGACTGCTACTGGCATGCTGTGAATCACAGATAGGCCCCAGCGAGATTTCCAGGGCCGACGTGGTGTTTTCTGAAAATTTCAGCAGATACGCTCATTGCCGCCGCGGCAACCACCAGCAGTCGAACGCCGATCACGGCGAGTAATATCAAGACCAGTGTAACAATCGTCGCAAACTTCTGCAAATCCTGGCTGAGATTGTCAATCATGGAAGTATCGAAGTGGTCGCAAAACGTGACAGTCGCTGGCGGAAACAGTATGGATGGCCCTGGTCATTGGGAACATTTACAGCTATCTGGATCCCGCTCGGGGCCTTCATTCATTTTGAAACGCGTGATCACAAAGCTTTACATTTTGAAACGTGTGACTTGACATCATTTTGGGTCTGGGAGGAAAGATGCACCGAGCTGACCAGGATTGGGACACGAAAGAAAGATCTTCCGCGCAAGCCTAAACGGGCGAAAAAGCCGGAATTGCCGAAGGACGACGATGAGGACGAGTCAGATGGGGGGTCCGATGGCGGGTCCGGTAGTGAATAGAGCCTGTAGAGGCCTCCAGTTGGTAGTGTAGATGTGAAGAGATGTAGATCATGGATATGTCACATCGTGTCGCAAGGAACAATTTGTGTGACATTTGACCTGTCGTCAAACTTCGCCTCGCAAATATTCAAAACATGCTCCGTAAATACAGTGCATTCTAGGAATACATTAAAGTAGCATTATAAACTTTCTATCGACTCAGATCCATAAGGAACAGCTCGTAATCCGAATAATTCAACAAATTCAAGTTGGTGTCTCAAGGAGACTGTCATGGGTACCTACTGCTGTAACAAATCACGTATTTTTCGTCTCGAGCGCATCACCCATGTTTACGTTTGAATTTTTAGGCACTGTAACGCCGACGGTTTTAGAGTATCGATGTTCGCAAAGACTGTCCTTTTTCACTTCAGCATTCTGCGCGGCTTCGCACAAGCTGTCTAATGACCGTGCTTCGGCCTAGTCAAAAGTCCTCTCACGGTCCGTCAGCAGCCCGCTGAGCGACTTCTCTGACGATTCTCATGGTGCCGAGACCACTCCTGTCGCCCGAAATGCTCTCCCATCGGCAGGAGCGTCTGCACCAGCGTCCGAATCCTCTCCACCAGTCACGCTCATCGCACGACCTAAAGGCGTACAGCACTCGTTGAAATCCATCAAGACCATTTCCACTTCACGCCAGAATACTATAATGGTGCATATTTCGAGTTTTACGCTGGATTCAAATGGCTGCCATTTTGAAAAGCATGACCTGGCGCAATAGAGGTGCGGTCAAATGGCTGCCATTTTGAAAGGTGTGACCTGGCACGAAAAAGGTGCATTCAAAGGGCTGCCATTTTGAAAAGTATGACCTGAGGTGCATTCAAATGGCGGGCATTTTGAAAAGCATTACCTGACGCAATAGAGGTGCATTCAAATGGCCAGAATTTTGAAAAGCATGACGTGAGGTGCACTCAGATGGCGGGCATTTTGAAAAGCGTGACCTGAGGTGTATTCAAATGGCAGGCATTTTGAAAAGTATGACCAGAGGTGCATTCAAATAGCTGCCATTTTGAAAAGCATGACCTGGCGCAATAAAGGTGCATTCAAAGGGCTGCCATTTTGGAAAGTATGATCTGAGGTGCATCCAAATGGCAGGCATTTTGAAAAGCATGACCTGACGCAATAGAGGTGCATTCAAATGGCGGGCATTTTGAAAGGCGTGACCTGACACAATCTAGGTGCATTCAAATGGTGGGCATTTTGAAACCTGTGACCTGAGGTGCATTTTGAAAAGCATGACCTGAGGTGTATTCAAATGGCGGGCATTCTCAAAAACATGACCTGATGCAATAGAGGTGCATTCCAATGGCGGGCATTTTGAAAAGTGTGACCTGACGCAATAGAGGTGCATTCAACTGGTGGGCACTTTGAAAGGCGTGACCTGACGCAATAGATGCATTGAAAGGGCTGCCATTTTGAAAAGTGTGACTTGAGGTGCATTCAAATGGCAGGCATTTTCAAAAGCATGGCCTGGCACAATAGAGGTGCATTCAAGGGCTGCCATTTTTAAAAGTATGACCTGAGGTGCATTCAAATGGCTGGCATTTTGAAAAGCATGACCTGAGGTGCATTCAAATGGCGGGCATTTTCAAAAGCATGACCTGATGCAATAGAGGTGCATTCCAATGGTGGGCATTTTGAAAGGCGTGACCTGACACAATAGATGCATTGAAAAGGCTGCCATTTTGAAAAGTGTGACCTGGCGAAAGTCCCCAACTGTAATCAACATATGTCCTCCCCAGACCCAATTTGACCCTGTAATCTAGCTGTCTTTTATTTGAATCAAAGTGAACTTGCACAGGGCTTAACAAATCTACTTGCTCACTCGTCCCAATAGAATACGTCAGTAAAAGCTCATCGATGAGACGCCTAGCATGTTCGCTACAATTCGAATCCCATCCTCAATAGGGATATTGGGGTACATTGCAACAACATCGCCAGATATGAGCCAAATTTCCTGCTTGGTCGGTATAAGAACAGCGAGAATATCTAGACAGAACGTCTTTGAATCGGAAATGATCCAAGGAAAACGAGCTAGGACCGCCTGAATGCGAAAGTCTACCTATGCTGAGGCATTCGCCAACAGTGTGTCAAAAGTTGGAGCGAGAGGCCTGGCAGATACAGGGTCATTAATATTGCGAACATTTCCCTCGCTTTAGATTCTGCCCAGAGCCATTTTTGCGTTTTCCGCAAGGCATTCAATGTGAAGCGCGTGCTTCGATGGCCTTCCATTTAAGCCATTATTGTCTTTTCCATTCATTTTGAAGCATGTGCTTCGATGACCCTGGATTTCGCCCATTATTGTATTTTCCATTCATTTTGAAGCACGTCCTTCAATAACCTTCTTTTTTTGATTCCACGGCACTCCTGGAGACATTTTCTGAGGCACGCACTTCTAGGGTCACTGCGAACATTTCCCTCGCTTTATATTCCACTCAGAGCCATTTTTGCGTTTTCCACAAGGCATTCAATTGAAGCGCGTGCTTCGATGGGCTTGCATTTAAACCATTATTGCAGTTTGAAGCGTGTGCTTCAATGACTGTGAATTCCGGCCATTATATTGTATTTTCCATTCATTTCGAAGCACGTGCTTCAATGAACTTCTTCTTTTGAATTCCACAGCAGCCCCGGAGACACTTTCTGAGGTGGGCGCTGCAGATCTGCATGGCCAGTTTCCCATAGGAACTTTTTACACTTTTTCAGAGCATTTGTAGAGTGTTTGGGGAACATGGGGTTCATTTTTTTCTAAGTCAGAGCTCTGAAACTGGCAGGCGGAAATCCGAAACAGGCGACATGGGGGCCCAGCCGGTCCCGGTTGTTGTCGAGTTCTGCGATGGCATCAATTTCAAACCGGGCCGGATGGTCCACGAGCCTACAGTGCGTGGCATCACATCACGGTTTCCACTTTTGGCAGTAAACATGCAAGAACTTTGAACTTGAAACCACATTATGCCGTCAGCATGGGGGATCCAAAAACACTTGGAAACACTTAGAGGGATGCTAAAGAAACTACCTTGTGCTTTGCTAGTCATTCAGAGAAGATTTTACTTTTTCACATCGGAAAAAGTGAAACAAACCCTAATGATGCCATCGAATTGCCTTATTGGGTAGGGTTAACAGTCACGTGTCAGATAGGGGCCTCTGATACCAATTCTATAATAACTTCCTGCAGACCCAAGGACAAGTCCAAAGACTAGTTAAATACAGTTATAGTACTTTTGGATGTTGCCCAACATTGTTCATGACCAGGAGACACTTCCGGCTGTTAGAATTATGTTTGTCTCTGCATGCTACGGGAATGATCGAATCAATATACCTTTGTCCGTCTTGTCTTACACATCCATCCGTGTCAGCGTCTGTGTCTGTGTCCGAGCCGAGCCGCCACTAGCGTTCTCACCATCATCATCCCCTTCCACTTCTTACACCGGCCAAGTAAGAAGGGTAAATCGGGGTGTGGGTTGAACTACTTGCACCGTAAAGCACAGAATGCAACGACACTCAAAATTGAGATACAGATGGCATAATAGAAAGTATTAGGGCGTAGCTGATCGCAATAGATACCCCCACACACCAATTACCCGTCCAACAAAATCCATCTCTGGGTGCAATTGAAATTTGGTGGTTCGGGGAAGTGGTGCCCAGTGAGCGGGAAGCAGAACAGTCCAAGCCCAAAGAAATGTGGGTGGGTGCTGGGATATGTGTCGCAATCCACATGCCAAATCTCAGGCCCGTAGCTTCGAACGGGTAGACCACTATGGACGTGGCTGCAATGCGCCACCCCGGATCGGACCGCGCTGCTCTTGGATAACCCAAGACGGGAAGGTGAGGCGTTTTCGCGCAAATGTTCTATTCGAACCAACTGCTCCGCACCATCGCTGTTACAGGGATCTCGAATCTTGGCCTCCGAGAGACGCTGCACACGATCAGCAAAATGAGGTAAAACAGATTTGTCATGTTTATCTCTCACGTACTGATGATTATCGCAGGTCCCGTACGAAGATATGGCCCACCACCTGACTCTCATTGGTATTGTTGGCATTGAGGATCTTCTTCGTCCGGGTGTCTTGGAGGCGGTTAAAAAGTGCCAAATGGCCGGTTTGGACACGCCGCTGGGAAAGCATGACTTGATATGGAGAGCCAATTGCATCCCGCAAGTTGATAGATGATACCCGGGGTTAGGTGGTTGATGGTTAGGGGGTTAGTGGTTAGTGGTTAGGGGTTAGGTGGTTAGTAGTTAGTGGGTTATATTAGACTCGCCAGCCAGTCGACGTACACTTCGGCGACAAGACAGAGCAGGAGGTAAGTAGTGACAAATTAGGCGGAGAATTAAAATAGATTACAGATATCACATGAGATCACAGAATGATGGGAACAAACAACACAGGGTCACCTTGTGTACGGACTGGGCCCGCATGTCGCCTCTTTGGCGGATGGATCTTCTCCCCGCCATTTCAGAGGCCCGACTTATGAAAAAAACGATGAATATTCTCCAGAATCCGTCCCAAAGTCCCTTGATGAAAGATGGATAACTTCCGACTCTATCGATTGACACCAACTTGTGTTTTCGGATGAAATATAGGATTTTCTGGACGATTCAGCCCCGGGAGATGACAAACTACTATACCTAAGATATATTGGGCCCCCTTCATGCTTGTCAGGAGCCCAGAATCACAAATACTTGATGAAGTGTCCAAATCGGACTTGCGATGTGGCTGTGTGAACAGATCAATTCCGAGAGGAAGTAACACTTGACGCAAACAAGCCCAAGTACAAAGTATCTACACGTCCTCACCCTCGTCCGAGTCCAAGTCCGAGTCTGAGTCTGAAACCTCCTCATCATCTTCATCCAAGTCCCACTCTGGAACCTCGTCCATGTCAAGCTCGACATCTCCTTCATCCAGCCTAGTTAATGTCGGGGACTCGGCGAATAGGTTTTCATTGTCCATTTCGTCCTCGGCGTCACCTTGATCCTCGTCACTATCCCCAGGGAATTCAGGCTCCGGCAAGGTCGCCCACTCATCGTCAGAATCTGTCGATGTGCTGGCAGCGGAAATGGTGATATCAGTGTCGGTAGGTTCGATGCTGGAGGTGGTGTTGATGAGGCCGAGCAGATCCGCGACTGGGGTAGCTTTTGATCTGAAAGATTCATGTTAAGATCTAAAACTATCTGCATCGATTGCTTGCATTTGCTTGGTTTTCCTTTGATACCCCAATACGGATTTCTCACTGGCTTCTGGGAATTTGAGAAAGCATGGACGTACCTGATGCTCAATATCATTCGGTCGCAACCTCACTGGCATTACACTACTGTGATGCAGCTCTGAATTTTTTACTCTGTCTTCCCCAACCCCGTAACGTGCGGTGGGTAGGAGCCTGGGGACAGGCTATTCTTTCTATATGAAATTTCAAAGAACACTTCATTCACCTCTTTGCATGACAAAAGGGCCCTCAATCATGGTGTTCTGGCTGCAAAAATACAGATCTAATTCATTTTCAAATTAAATAGATTATTTTTGTTTGAGATAATCGGTGCATTGTGGGAGGTAGAAATTATCTCAGCCCCCAATATTTTGTGGGCATGTTCTTTCATGTCAATAGCTATTTATAGGCGCTTCAAACCCCATGAATTGCAGTGGTGCCAACCTCCAGAGGCTAAATACTACTATTTCCTTATTTTTGCAATTGCTCCAGCTTTGTAAGCTCCGATGTACCTCTGGGATAAATGTCAAAATCAGTGCCAAATGTATCATAAACAAGTAATCTACTCAGAATGCTGTAGAAATCCCAGATTGTTTGCTTGTAAAATCGAAAATTCCAGTTACTTTCCTGCATACCGAGTAGTTTAGATGCCCTAGCGCTTGCTCCGATCAGCCCTCAAGTCCCACTCAAAAGGCGCCCCATTGTTTCAGCTTCTCCTACGCTACAATCGGCGGTCTCAAGCCTCCTGCAGCCGTACTGTCCCGTCCAATGCTCATGTCCTTGAGGCTGCGACTATATGTCATATCGAAAAATCCAATTCCTTTTAAAAAGGCGTCACCCCGATGCGGCACGTGTTATGTAAGCAGAAAAGTCCCGCCAAGGAAATCAGCACATCTGAGACCACCAAACTGTAGCTAAGAGGTGTATCTATGATTCGATGTAGGGATTTGAGCTGATACTTCCGTTCCATGAAGTTATAAGTTCATCTTTCCAAAATAGGTAATCAAGTCCCAAAAGCTTCCAATCCAAGTGGATTGGGGCTAGATAGGGTGGATAGCTCGGATTCAGTCTGCATACGGCGTTCTGACAAGGCGAGCTTGTTGCCGTAGGCAGACTGGTACTTCTTGCAAATGATGTCCACAAATGTCAAACAATATTCATAAATGTGTCCACAAATGCGTCCACAAATGGACAGGCTCGGACTGCGCTCATCCCGAGCACACGGATCATGCCTCAGTAACGTCCATGAGGGCGATCTCAGAATCTGAACAAACAGAAAGCTTCATATTGGCCCCAACTATTGCAGGCCACCATCCACTGTGGATTCGCAGCGCTAATTGGACGCGCTATGTCCCGAGGCAATCAGCGTGAACTGGGTACAGGATTTACGGAAAATGTCCCCAAAAGGGGAGAAAGCGGTCCTCGCCTGTTGTACCGAACAGCTGTAAGCATCACCGACGCACTAAGATCCGGAATGGATATCCCAGCTCGGCCCGCACGCGGCCGAGCATGGTGACTCAATCCCAGATCCCGAAGTCCGAAGGACCCGTACCGGACCCGGAATCGGGCCCGTATGTCTATATAACTGGGCCTTTTTTCGCCCTTTACTAACAATCCCTCCAGAGGCCAAAGAAAATGGTAATGACAAGGTGCGGCGCTCGCCGAGGTTCAGTAACCTTTTTCTCTGGGAGGAGGAGACTCTTAAACCTTTCCCTGGGAGGAGGAGACCCTTGAGGCGCCGGGGTCTCCTCCTCCCAGGGAAAGGTCACCGGCGCTTCGGGGTCTCCTCCTCCCAGAGAAAGGATTTTTGAACCCCTACGAGCGCATTCCAGCTTCTACGCAGTTATTCCACGCTCCTTGACAATTTCCAGTGCTCCTCTCCTCATTCAAACCTCAGCACTAGGTACCGGGTATGTGGTGATAATCGCTGTATTTATAGCTTTCTCATATCTTTTGCAGCATCATCGAGCCGACATCCCTACATCCATATGTACCGCAAATTGCTGTAAATAACAGACAAATAATTTAGGACTCTGAATTTTGCCCGGTTTGAAATAATCTAACGCAGAAGACGTCAAGCACGAGGCCGAACAATGTCTCGTTGACGCCAAAATCGGTTGAAGCGCCGCTTGCACTATTCTAACTCTAGGAGATTCCACAAATTTGTTTAGTTCCTGGAATCACGGATCGGCGTGAAACACACTCTCTCGCCAAGTTCCAGGAAATTTAACCCAGCTAGGACGAGTTATATAGTGGTCCTGGACCGCCTTCGGTAATTTGTGCGGACTTGCTGACTTCGGTAATTTTCGTGTTCTCAAGGTAGGGAGTTGAAGAAGAGTGAGAGTTGCGAAGGCCAGTGTTGAAACGCGGAGAGATTATTGCGCCGCTCGTGTTACCAGTAATGGATCGAATTCCTCACTGTAAGAACCCGTATTCTTCAACTGTGACTACGCTGGGTATAAAAGGCCATGATCAACGTTCAATCAACATCCATTCCTTTCTGGCTTCGTCGCTTACCCTCCTGGGAAAGACTCTGGCTTTCACCCCGATCATTCACAATCCCAAATCCTCGATGGTCAATTATTCTCGGCCCAGTGCCCGCTCTGTTTCATTCCGGCGTCTATTCGGTATACCCCGGCGCCAGCTGAATCAACTATGTGACCCATTTAAAGCCTCTGCATCATTGCCTCTGTCCCTGCGCTTCTAAAATCCCCGAATAAGTCACCCCCCCCCCCCCCCCCCCCCCCCCCCCCCTCCCGAATTGAACAAAAAAATACAGTATCCGGGAAGGTTTCGGGGATGACCTTGGATCTCGTTGACCGACCTCGCTGGCTATCCCAAAATAAAACTTATGTAACTCTTCCAAAATACACGCCTCTTCCTGCTTCGCTCTTTTCATGTCGGACGGCGACAGCTACCGCAGTGATAGACCAGTGACTGATCTGTCTATGGAGGCACGCCTGTCGATAGACAGACCAGTCGATCTGAGTTTAAAATCTCGTAACAAGCATCTTACCAAAAAAGGTTAATCCGGACCGCGTTTCCGAGTGAGTGATGTCAGAGGCAAACAACAACAAAACATCCAAATCTTCGACAAGCAGACCCAAATGTTCGCAGTTTTCCTTCGGATAAGCCGGGATACATTGTGGAGAGCATTGCGATACCGTCGATGTAAAAAGGAACCGCAAATTCCTTCGGAGACAATGAATATATCAATAACCTTTTTTGGCAACTTTGTTGTATTGGAAATTCAAACTCTGATCGACCAGCCTGTCTATCGACAAGCTCGTTTTCATAGACAGGCTGGATTCGAGCCTACCGCAGTGGCGGCGAGGAGTTGGGCTGCAGCTTCGTCAAGTCTTTTTCAGGGAGCTTGGGACTCTGGCTAAGACCTAGGTCCGGCGCAGACAAAACAGCCAGGTTGGCCGAAACTTTTTATGTCCGCAAAATCCATTTTCGGGTGCTACTTGATTGTCATCCAATCCACCGTAGCCTGCAACAAAGGATGTTGCAGGCTACGGGCGGGCAGCTCTTGTCGCCGCCTCTGTATATAAGTGTATCCGTGGGTAGTTCAAGAAACCAACTCTGAGTTGGTCTTCGCGAGATCGATGATACGCCGCCCTCCCTCAGTCTGCGTTCACCCTACACCTCTTCTGCATCTCGGGCCGATATCTCCCCTCTCGCCCAACTTCGCATGGATTTCTCGCCCCATCGCTTGCGGAGCGGCCAAGGAGACCCGCGCTCATTACCCCCTCCATTGCCCGGCGTGGGAGAATCTGCATCCCCCACTCCAGCAGGCGTCGTACAGCGCGGGAATCTTGGGTGCAGTGGACGTTCACACCATGCTGCACAACCCCAAACTTCTCAAACCCGTTATCAATTTTATTACCCAAACGCGTCGCTTTAGCTGTATTACAGCTATTTGCGCACACTCAGGAAACTACCCATTCAATTCCCTAGGGAGTTGAGTTTCCGCCAGGAGCGTGCCTTGAGAAAGTCCTATGCCGCCACTCAGCTATTCCGAGTTCATTCGATGCCTGTTCCGACCACTCGCCCATCCACCTCGGACTCCCCTAAATCCCGTGACCATTTCATCCTAGAACTCTTCGACTGCTTGATGAATCTTTTTAATTTTTCGGAATCAGACTTGTCTTGGAACTCTGCGCCAATTTCATGTTTTCTCACATCTTTCCGGGCGTCCGGGACAGCCATTAAGGGAGGCTATAGAAATGTTTTCAAATGCACAATACGCACAAGTGACTTTGAAGTGTGCACCTTCAGTGGCGGGCGTCCGGGACAGCCATTAGTGGGGAGGCATTTGAAATTCACTAATGGCCTGTAAAAAGTGTCCACCTCTGCTTGGAATAAATCCCACCACAGCTGATAATTCTTGACATGGCATGCATAGGTACCCCCGGATTCCTTGTTCGACTGTTCCTCAGCAGCATCAGCCTGCCGAATAGAATGAGACTGCACCTCGAGGGCGTCCAGAGCCTGTTTCATGCCCAGATCCGCTGCAGTAGGCGATGGCTGAGTGTCGGAGCCTGTGCCGGTCCCCAGTCACTCACTTTAATTTGTGTGGAGGGGCGGTGAAAAAAAGTGCCAACACATGACTTAGGAGTGACTTCCCACGCTAACTTTTAGTCACTTAGTGGGCTCGCTCGTCATCCAAATTTACAGCTCTTTGCAAAATTGATGACAGTGGCCATAAAAAAAAACAAATCACAACATTTGATGTCGCCGTTTCCGGAGACCATTTCTCGGCCTCTGAATCGTTTTCCGAGATTTTTGTTGTTGTAGGAGTCATTTTCCTAAGCAAATGTACCATATCCCGAGCTTAAAGCAAGGCAAACCGATCTGGGGAAGATCGGCCGTTTCGGCGCCCCGACGTCAGATGGCATCAAATATCGATTGCTTCTTGGCACTTGCTCGCTTCCACCTTGCTTCCCTCTTTTTCCTCTCGTTCCAGTATACTGGCGCATAAGGCCTTTAGTCACCAAGGGCCAGATGCAGCACCTACAATTTCAAAGAAAAAACCCTGAATTTTTCAGCTGCTGTGACCTATCTGTGTTTTACAGCGCGGCAACCCAGTCGCAACTACAACTCCTGCCCGCATCTCGAGCCCACTCGGTTTACCTCTCTGCTGTGTGCTCCCTACACGTCGACGCTATATATCTCCATCTGCGAATCTACCGTCGTGCAGCGCGTCATCCGAGGCCTCAAACGTTTCCATGGCGAGAAGGACCGCAGCCAATCACCCGGTCCATCCTACTCGCCATCCTCGCACAGCTCCGACCCGGCGTCATTCCCGGCCACACAACCCTTTACGCCGCCGACTGAATCGAGTACGCGGGCCTACTTCGCCTCCGGTGCTGCAGCCCATCCCTGGTTGTCGCAACACCTTGCCCGGCCTAGTGCAATTGGCAACGAAAGATTACTCGGATGTCGAACACTCCTAGAAATTCAGTCCCCCACGTCGCCTTCAAATGGGATCCTCAAACCTTTCGTTTTCTTTTTGCCGCCGTTAGCTGGCGAGCCGTCTTCGATGGTACATACTTGTTTATCACCGATGCTTTTTGGTATCTTGCTCCGCAAAGCCACAATTCTGGCAATATAGCTGGTGCAGCGTCCAGGCATCTATACCGTTGCCTTCTCCCCGAAAGTCGGTCGAAACAAAATCTCGTCCGATCATTTAGAACAACAGTCTAGGCGTTGGGACGAGACTCCAGTTCACATTAATGGGGCCTTCAACGCCCATGCCCGAGCGACTTTCCAAGCATACACGGCTTCTTGCACTCTGCTTTTTTCAGCCTAGTATCTTCTCGACCACTCTCCGAAAGCCGAACATGAGGTGTAGCTCTGCGCAAGCATGATCTGAGCGCCGCGCAGAATCGATTCGACACTAATACTTGATGTACCATATAGCTAGAAATTACACGCAATATTAGAGTCCTTCACATTGACTGTATGTGCCTGTAAGATCCTAAGGCTGCTGCTACCAAAGTGCAGGCGCAGTACCGTGGCGTTGAATTCGATTTTTGTGTTTGCGACTGCCTGAGATGTTGAGACGAGACCAGCACCAGTAGAAACGGCGCACATGGGTGGGAAAGGGGCAGGGAAAGACGTAGTAGTGCCACTCGTGCCGGAGAACTTGGGTTTCGAAAGTTCTTTCACGCAGAATTTTCGGCGCTGAAGGATTCACAACAGCTGCCAACGCGCGACAAGCGCGAAACACAGGTGCAGGCCTACTCAGAGGTTGCCCGCAGAATTTTGGCAAGAGGAGAAGAGCAGAGCACAATGCAGCCGCTTGTGACACTGAGAAATTCAGCGGTGAATGAAGTACGAACCAGCCTTCTTTTTCTGATCTTTCTTGGGCGGTTCCTCCTCACTATCCTCAAGATTGAAAACTTCACCAAGTTTATCGGGATCGTCACCATTGCCATGGAAGAACGGGCACCGGCACCGGGAGAAATAGCAGGAGAATGTGAAAATTCGTCAGAAGCAGCAGAGTAATGAAGAGCGGCGGGTCGAGGTCGAGGTGGGTTTGCGTTTCCGTGAGGTTTTAGTGAGAAGCGAAGGTGTTTTCTCATTGGATTTTGGACTGCTGAAAGGTGGGAGGGCGCTTTAGAGGGCGTCGCGACCCGTGAAGAGTTGCGCTGGCCCTCAGCGTGGCATTGTAGACGATGAGAATCAAGACGAAAGGGAAGCGAGAAAGAAGCGAGCTGTATTTGCGGCATCCCGAAGTCACCAGGGCCGAAACGGCCGAAGTTGCCGTGATCCGTTTTGGCTCATTCAAAGACGGAAATCCATAGTTTGACTGACGAAAATGCCCCGGGTAGCTTGAAAAATGTCGGAAATCAGTTCAGAGGGCGAGGAATGACAAGAGAAACAAGATACATTGAAATGTTGTGATTTGTTTTTTTCATGGCTACTGTCATCAATTTTGCAAACCGCTGTAAACCCAGATCGACCGGTCTCTCTACAAACGATTGTCTTTGTACGAGAGATCGGTTACCGGTCTGGGAAAGTCAGTCATTTTTTCGCCAAACCATGACGGAAAATGGATTTGTCAACCTCCGCCGTGATCAGTGACCCCGACCAAAGTTTAGTCTGTAGTTTACCGCGCGCCGGGTAATTGGTCGCCGACCTTATTACTAATCATCGGAGTTTGAATCTGTTCCCACGCCTTTACTTCCGCGCCGCCATTGCTCTCCCGCTCTTCTGAATCTCTCTGGCCTGCACCGGCTCCCCGTTTTCGCTGGAGAGACCCCGCGGGAGTCCGAACCTTCATCCAAATCGTCAAGAACACGATTCCACAGTGGAAAGATGGTCTATATCCGTGGCAATTGAAGCTTGTTGTTCGGATTCTTGACGGCGGTGATATTTTCTGCTGCATTGCGACTGGTGGCGGCAAATCTGCGCTCTTCGGTGTCCCAATCATTGTTCTTGAGGAAGTGGCTCGGCGTCCCAACCTGTATCCGGATCTCCCGGTACGACTGCTACCGGTAGGACTCGTCATTACGCCGACAAAAGGCCTGGCTGCAAATTATTGTACGATCCATTCTGGTTTCCTACACTGATATGAATTTTCTGCAGGTCCTCGAGCTCAAGAACCTCAATGTTCCTGCCTTTCCTTACTGTCACGAGACGGTTACAGAAGCGCGTATCGCTGGCCGCAACCTCGTGCACGAAATCCGTGACTGCAAGACTTGGAACATAATCTGTGTCGATCCGGAGCACCTGCGTGAGAAGGCTTGGCGACAAATCTCCGCGTTCACGTCTTTTGTGCGAATATCGTGTATGGATGTGCCGACAACGCGCACCTTATCAACACATGGGGTGCCGAGTTTCGCCCGCAGTTCGGGCATATCGGCGCCGCAGCGCAACTACGCGGGGGTGCAGACACCGGTGATACGCGCGCTGATGGACAGCGTGCGCGCCGACGCGGGTGAAGCTGTGGACACTGCACTGCATCCCGGACATCCCGCACTGGCACCGGGGGCGCGTGTGCCTCGTCGGCGATGCGGCGCATGCGCTGCCGCCAAACGGGCAGGGGAGCGCGATGGCGTTCGAGGATGCGGCGTACCTCGCGCGCCTGCTCGGGGCGCACCCGCTCGACGCCCCGCGCGACGTCGCACGGGTGTTCGCGCAGTTCGAGCGCAATAGAAGGCCGCGCATCGAGCGCGTGCGCGCGCTGGCGCACGGGACGGGCGGGGCGAAGGGCGGGACGGCCGCGGGGTAGAAGTATACGCTGAAGAAGTGGGGCATGGCGGCGTATTTTCCATGGAATGGGTATGAGCTGCGAGATGAAAGGATCTCGGGGTATGATGTTACGAAGCAGGAGGTTGGGGTTGGCGTGGCGTGAGGATGCCGGGCGTGGGTGAGGCTTTTTTGTTCGGTGTCTTGGAATTTTTTGCGCCATGTCTTATTATTATATATCTCTAAAACTGTAACTCAATAACGAGTCCCAACGTTTTGGAATTGGATGGTTTAGTGCTCTATGGACACGCGCCCGCCTGTAGCAAGCCAACGAGCTCTATTGAAGAACAATGGCTCGTTCAATCAGCTCAACTTGAACCCCGCCTCAGGTACCACACAAACGGGTCCTTGTCCTGGTATTGGCGCGCGAGGCCTTGTAGCGTGAACTCGGTATCTTCCCACGTCACGACGTCTGTATTTGCGACGCGCCCGTTCGTCGTGGCACTCAGAAAGCGCCAACAGCCTGCCTGTGATGCTGTGTACGATAATCCTTCTCCCCACGAACACGCGGATGAAAAAGAAAGTCCCCGAGATTCAGGAACCCGTATGTGTGCAAAACATTGTCGACTTTCTGCCATTTTGTGCGCCTTGCGGCTCGCAAGGAGGGCTGGGTCGATGCTGAGGAAGGAGAAGGAGTGATTGGACTTTCCGGGGCTGAAGCAGAGGCAAAGCTGGTGATTACGAGAATAATTTGGGGCGCCGGATGTCTTTGGTAGCTCCACACGAGCTTGGCTGGCAGCTGAGGAGGATTTCCGTCCATTTGGCGATTCAAAATCGTCTCCAGAGGGTCTTCAGGATCGTTTGACGCGTGCAGAGGAAAAAAATTGGGCTGTAGACGTGGCGGAGAAGAAAGAAGACGCGTCGCCATCGATTGTCACCAGGTGTGACATGACGCGAGTGTGGTTTCAAACTCCGCTGATTTTTAATAAGGTCGGCGAGCGATCAAGCAATCAAGCTGATCAACAGACTACAAACAACCGAGGTACGAGGTAAGTTATGTTTGTAGTGTCTGTCTACGAGAGACTAACCAAAGTTCGCCGCTGTTAACCCTCCGTGACGCGTGACTGGCGAATTGAATGAAAGAATACTGTGCCTCTTTGGCTTCGTTCAGGGCCTTTTCAGGGCCACCCAAGAAATATATTATACTCAGGAGAGTGTGAGGAGGCCTGCGAAATTCCGCTTAAAAATCATGCAGACCCAGGTAAACCGCGTTGTAAAAATTCGAAAGACGTTTAACACTTTTAAGATGAGATTCGCAACCAATTTAATATTGATGGCAGGAGCGGATGGGAGGATGAAGGCATTGGCGCTCAAGGTGTTGGCTGTGGGTGCCCGCCGGAGCCAATACCTGCTTACGCCCCTTTCTCAGGCGCGAGCTCATCCAGTTCAACATCCAACATTTTCGCAGACTGCCTTCTGCTGCTGGCGGCCAAAGTATCACCATCCATATCTGAACCTTGGTTCAGGTTTTTCAAATGTTCTGCAACAGCAAGCCGAAGGGCATGCAGCTTCGCAGCTTTGTTCTTCAGTCGATAGTTCCGGGGGATATCCGGCATGCCAGGTCTACAAAGCGTCCGATGTTTGTCCAGCTGTTCGTGAATTTTTTTCACTGTGAGAGTGCGTATCTTGCTGTCGCTGAGTATGAGTCCATTCTGTGGGAACTCAGTTGCAATTGGCAGGGATTGACTTCCAACCGCTGGGACTGTCGGAAAGCCAAATGTCTGACGAAAAAGTTCAGATGCAGAATAAATGAAACCAAAATGGTGC
Source organism: Mycena olivaceomarginata (assembly GCA_029378375.1). NCBI lineage: Eukaryota > Fungi > Basidiomycota > Agaricomycetes > Agaricales > Mycenaceae > Mycena > Mycena olivaceomarginata. The sequence continues at coordinate 138,814 of JARKIC010000712.1, read as the reverse complement.
TCTCACGGTTAACTGAGATAATGTCTCGAAAATGAAAGAAGAGAGATCATTACTGTTGCATGTCGTCCATGCCTCCTTCGTGTCACGAATAGCCTCAAGTGACTCGCTTAAGTGACGGATGGAGGGGAAAAGCTGTACATCGATGAGAAATTTTATGTTCTCAGCTGAGCGTGGCCATCAAGTCTCACCTTTTGCAGGCGCCGTGTATTAATCGGTCCAAGAATACTTCAAAGATCTGAGAACCATCCATGTCATAAGTCGCAAATCCGTCAGAACTGACAACGGAGCGGGAAGAGTATTCACCCTAGCAATCAAGAAGTCGGTCAAGAAATCGCCGTGGAATGCCTTCTCTAATCCTCAATGCAAAAACCTGAACAAGCGCCCAGAAGCATACCAAAAATGCAATGTTTGCTTTCAGGGCCTCGTATACTTCGGTTTCATTCGCATTCGTCCATGCCAGGCGAGTGGCCTCTATTTGACTCACGTCTGCGAGAAGCGCACTCAATGAGGGCAACAGCTTATTTAAAGATCAGAAAGGTGCGAGGTTTCATGATGGATGAGAATCACCATCGATAGGATAAATAATATCTGCTGAGTGCCATTGGAGATCAAAGGTTGGGAAGGACTGAGAGCAGACTTTTCCATCTTTGGACTTTGTCTTTTTTACCATGATCTCGTTCTCACATTTCATTTGAATCGATTCGGCCTTGAAATGAGCCCGGGCTGCCGCGCTCATTTTTCTTGGCCGCCACTGTCTATAGGGATCCTACCCCGGCTTTTCAGCCGAACTGTGTACGGGCATAGAAGATTCATTATGAATCAATTGCCCCCGGAGTGACAGAATTGTTTCCCATTCGACGGTGAGAGTGGCTATTCTAAATGTTGCTTTCTAACTAACTTACCAAAATGATTGACCGATCGTTATTTTGAGTTTTCTCGGTGACCGCTGCGATTTTGGTATCAAACAAATACTATATCGTTGAGAGAAGCCAGCCAGACATTTTCGCTCAATTGATGACATCATTATCTGTTGATGCTCCTTCAACTTTACTGAATGAAAAGTATCAATTTTTTGTGGTAAAAATTAAATCAAGGGCGGATGTGTCCCCACTCGTATGTGATGTTATTTACGATGATTGTTTTGAAATATGAGTGGTCAATTGTGGGGAAATATGGATCGGCAAATTGTCCCTCGCAATATCGCTTTATCAGTGATGATTTACCTACAATGGGTCCATGTAACCTTCTTGGCAGTTCGCATTCGAACGAGAACACACACCAGCTGAATGGGCGCCGAGCACTGTGATGTTAGCTTTTGAGAGGGCATGGGCAAGACCGGGCGGTTGGGGCTTCACTACCTCCTACTTATGCCCTCAGACCTCTGACTTCAGTTTCAGTAGAGCAAAGGAACCTACTTAAGACATAAATCAGGACGGGATCAGCATTACGTTACATTTTGGCTAGTCCTTTGTTTCTGACTAGCCGGTTGATTTCACGGCCCGTAGAATAATGGATGGAGCGCTTTTCCACCGCCTCCCGAAGATCCAAGGACGAGCGTGTAGATGCCTCTATATCTTGCTAAAGATTTACTGCGAGTTTGAAGCGATTTTGGGGACCCCCGGTGATATTCGTCAGCCCCGCCCATGATGCGTGACGATTGTCGACCTTGGATCAATAGCATTCTGGACTGGGATCTTCATCATTGATAAATTTCTCGAAACTAGTCCAATAGAGGCTACTGAGGGCACCTCGAAGCCAGAATTGGTTTCTGATACCTCCAGTGATTCGACGAGATAAGTAGTGTATATGATGCGATAGAACTGATGGTTAACAAAGTTACTTAGACAAACTAACTTAGCCTTACAAAATTAACTTTACTTTACTTGTGGCAGACAAGTACTGTAGCGTTTCGACCAAAGGTTCACGGGGTGTCACCCGTCACCTCAATTGTTCACGGGGTCAGTTGTTCATTCCTCGGCAATCACGATAAATTACCATTAAAGGCAATACCGCAGTTGCCGGACTGAATTTTTCGCGTTTTTAGGCCTATTTGGGTCCAAAATTGCGCCGTCACCTGTCACCGAGACCAAATTGTTCATTCACAGGCCCGTGTCACCCGTCACCTGAACCTTTGGTCGAAACGCTACAGTAAAGTAAAGTACGACAAAGTTACTTGTACGTAACTTAAGTCACCCCTTTATTAAAACAAGACGTGCCTTCGCTTCGCTCCGGCATAAGTGCTCGGATTTTGTAAGCCTCAGCTTAAGAGGCAACTGACCATTGCTGAAAATTATTAAAGAACAGTGTACGGTCGTTCTGTATTTGCAAACTTCGTGACAACTGTGAACACAGGTTCAAAAGTACTCGAGTATAGGAAACATATTCGAAAATATCATCAATCCACACAAAGCATGTACACATACTATGGGCCATACAATAAGTCACAGTCCAATGCGCAAACTCCCCCCTTTCATCTGTCACGATAGACTACTGTATAGCATGCCACGAATGGAATTAGAGAGTTACAGCAGAATGATTAAGCAACCCATCGACAAACGACTGAACCAAAACCGGATGGTCAGACACTCAAACTATGGGAAAACATGCATCATACCGGAGAGCAGCTCGAATAGAGGTAAAGTATTACAACTCTGTTGATTCGCTTGTGAACATTGAGCTCCAGAACATATGGAATTACTTTAATACTCGCCTCGCTCCTATTGCGGCGCGGGTAGACGATGGTACGACATTGCAAACAGTTGGAGAATCTGAAGTAAAAAAAGCAAATCTAGAGCATCTACAATTACGCTGGCTCACAGGGAGCGTCAGAAGTCGGGAAGCAACCTGTGAATATAACTGAGAAGTCGGTAAAAAAATATCGGAGGAACCTAAGAGCATGAAAATGTTACCTGATCGAGGAATGAGTAGAGGGAGGTGGACAGGCTGAGCTGCACAAAATCGGCCACACTTACCAATGCCAACCCCATCGAAAATAGGCTGGGCGCTTTCTTCTGGTTGGGTGCTCGTAGCCTATACGGGTGGTTAGTTAGTAGATTATAAGACAACCGGAGAGTGGAACAGGACGGACGATGCAATTCAGCACAGAATACATTGCGGCATGCTAACGAAGATTTTAGCAAAAGAATGGAGGATAGAAATTCTGACGAACCTGCCGTATCATGGGCTACTACTGCACTGCAACATTTATTACCCCAACATGGGTCTTGGAGAATGTCGGCGATGTTTGAGGCCAAAGTGAGACGTAAAGGAGTCGGTTAAATGATGTGAAAAGCACAAACAAATGACCTACACAAATTTCCGAGGATGCAGGCAAGCCAAAGAGTAGCTGAGTCGTGCGAGAACAACAGCCTAGGATTGGCACGGAACATATCCCGGCTCAACTCCCAAATAACGGATTGAGTGCGGTGTTCTCGAGTCAACTTTGTCATGGGTGTGTTAGCAAAATACGGATTGAAATAGCAGAAGCACGGTACGTAGTACCAAAAGTTGGGTCATGAGAACTTCAGGATTCGAATACAATTTGCGCTGGCGCATATGATGGTTGAGTTTGATTATTGTGAACAATCAGGAAGGTGCTTACCTCAACGAGCTCGGTCGGCTCTAGATCCAGGAGCTCGATGACATGGAAATATAAATTACAACAGCGGGCCTACCAGTGAGACATTCAATGGGAGAGATCCAGGGGCGCATGCAAATGGTCATGATGACTGATGCGATGTGTAAGTGCGTGATCTGTAAGGATAATGAACGAACATCCTGACCATCAGAGCTTGTTATGGAACAAAGATGAAACAAACTCAACTGGGATGTGCGCACAGAGGCGACGACTCGGACGATGTGAAGATTTAGCTAGGAATTAGTATACGCACATACCCCAATGGTCAGCTCAGAAGCCATGGTTAGCATGGATTATGTTACCTGTGCGAACCGCGCAGTCGAAGGTGCAGCTGTGTCGGAAGCCAGGAGAGAAGCTTTGCAGGCCGATTCTGGCAACGATGGAGGAACACGGCGTGAGCCGCACTTGCAGCATGGAATTGCAGTAAAAGCCATGGTCAAGAGGGCGAGATCAAGCGTGCACTTGATTCTTGAGGGGAAAATCTTGAATGCTTGAACGGAAGTTGCATTGGCGTTCTTCAGGCTTGCGAATTAGGTGCTCATTCACACTTGATGATGGTTGAGGTATGTAGACCGGGGGAATTTAGGACGATTGGGAGCAGAGAGATGGGGGCAGAAAGCAAGAGGCGCCGAGGGGACACGACGCCGCGCAGTAGATATATGTTGACGTGGCTCCACATGCACACAGTGGAAGGATGGTGGAGGAGCGGAGAACTCTGGAAATGGCATAGCTCGAGGCTGTAAAATTATTTGACAGACACTGCCTTGCAAAATGGAATCCTCGCTTCCATTGGGTGTGGAAACCGGCTGCAAGGCGGGACGCAGAATGCAAGGAACGTAAATGGAGCTCAAGAAGCTGATGGTAGAACATTCCATCAATGAGTTTTGGCAAAAGATTAAAGATACGAAATCGGCTGCGTGAACTGCGTGCTGCGGAGAAAAGAACTGCGCATGGGTCACTTGTCCTATCGCAAATGTAACGGCGTGCTGCACGGGACAGAAAATCGAAGATGGAAGGGGTTAATCCAAGGACCAAAAGGAAGAGCAGAGGGGAAGCGAAAGGAGGATGATTATACGCGGATATTGCACAGCCGAACGAGCAAAATGTTAAAGAACACTTACTTAATTTAGCACATGATTTGATCATGGGTTCAATTGGTCTGAGGCAGTGTGGAAAAGAAGAAAAAGCCAAAGGAGTTAACGCTGGATGAAAGGCAGAGAAAGCGAGAAGGGGCATGGATATAAGGGGAAAGAGCACAGCATTTCTACCATCTCGTTAAAGAACGAATAATTACGCGTGTCTGTCTGTCTGAAGCCATTTCAAACTCCGCCATCTGTCAATCTTTGCACTAGCCTTATATTGATTATCAGCTGATCTTGCAGACCGGCCCGTTTTCCGACCGGCCCCGTTCTCCGCATCGATCAATAATCAACACGTGGTCCCAACTGCCACGTGACCGTCGCGTCGCGTCTTTTTTCTGCTGTCGTCGAGGTCAATTGGGCTGTGATCTCGAAACCAAAGCACCCACCAGAAACACAAAAAATCATGTTCCTTCATCTTTCCTACTTCAATGATCAGATGCTGTTCATCTCTCTCCTTATAAAATTGTGGGTGTGCCCCATTCATCAATTCTTAATCAATTCTGACACCATTATGAGTTTCAATTTCATCAATTCTGCCCTTAATTTGAAGGATGTGTGCCGGGAAGAAAATTCTGAACATGACTGCGACCCGACAATTATATTTTCTCCGAAATGTATGAATTTACTTGGATTTCTATTTCATCAATTCCGCTGCTTTGAAGGATGGGCTGGGTAGAAAATTCTAAACTTGACTGCAACCTAACAAAGACTACAAGATTCATATACTTATTGTCTTGCTAGAATTCGGTCCACACTCAGAGCTGCAGAATACAAATTGCAATACATGTACCGCCGGTGGTTTTGGCAAAAATTAATTGCCAGCATTGTTTGGGTTGTTAGCCAAACCACTTCAATTAGAATTTTGCTGAATTTTTCATGAATTTCATGAAGTTTTCGATAGTTTAGTCCGTACTTTACTTGCATCATTGCCTCACACAAAAAAAAAAATCAGTGTTTTCTGAAAAATCGACTATGGGATATAGCAAAATTTAAAACCTATTCTCCCTCTTTATAAGATTGAGCTTTCTGTCCGTCTGAAACTGGATCCCCATATGGTTATATTGCACAGCTGACATCCGTTATCCCTCAACCGGCATGAATAATTGTTATATTAAGCCCCGCTTAATTCCGAGGCATGCCATTATTGCCAACTGAAAGTTGTTATCTCACATTTTGTCAAGACACGACCTACATAAGATGAAGTAGAGCCCAGTCAAGCTGAGTTGAATTTTTTTAAATGCATGCTCAACTTCAATAAAACTAGCAAGGCCGACGCAAGCAAGTGAGAGCCGGCGCGAAGCGCCGGCGACCGCTTGTAACTTTTAAGTAACTTGCAAGTAACTTAGGTACTTCAAGTTACATGTGTACTAGGATTACAGGATCTATTTCAGCTTTGTGAGGTCGTGCCAAGTGCCAATTCATGCTCTCGCGACTATAGCTTGACGAACTTGGCGGGATTTGATGCCATCTGATGGCATAAGTTACTTTGTCTGATCGCATTGATCTAACTTGGCGGGGCAAGTTATTTGAAGTTACTTGAAGTAGTTTGATTACTTGCCTTGATCTGCATTGAAATTTGAGGTAACCAGGCATCCATAGCTCAATTGCAACACACTTGCTTCGGGTTACAGTTATGGCTGGCTAGTCAGGCGAAGAAATCCTTGGATAAGACCATGTAGATCGATCACTCGGTGTGTTCACAGTCTTTGTGGATAGCACGACCGACCCGAGACGGGCAAGGCCGTCATTTTGATGGGTAGGCAACGGGAAAGTCTGTTCTGTCTTCGTCCTAGCATGAGGTCTAGATAAATTGCTAGGGGACAGGTCGGCCGTCACAGGCGACAGAACGGGTTAGTAATTGGACATTTCTGTTCTTAACCACCGGTAATGGCCCCAAGCATATTTGTAGCCTAGGCCTATATTGGGTGAAACAGAGGACGAGGACGACTCGGACCGCGAGTTTGAAGATGATCCCGAGATGCCCGAACTGCTGTCAGTTAGTGATTCGGACGAAGAAAATGAGTCCGACACTGATTCTGACGATGATTCCGACATTCCACCACTGCAAGATGTGAGTGACTCGGAAGACGAAGATGACTCACCAATGAACGGCCAATTTTGTTCAGCGCGTATCCACAATCTCTCAGGAAACACCGGGTTAAATCGAGAACACTGAGTGAAAGTTGGTCAGTGTGCCGCACACCGTGGATTAAATTCTTACCTGGGATTATTTTTTGCGAGCCCGCCTGGGATTTAATCAGGGGAAGGATGACAGGATTAAGTCGAGGAGCCTGAGCGAGGATCAGTGAGCGTCAGTGAGCGCGCCGCACCAGGGATTAATATCTTACCTAGGATTAACCTTTGAAACAGGGTGCGCAGCAATTGATCATCTATGCGAGCGATAATCAAACTGCTGCCTTGTGACCAAGTCGCGAGCTTTCTTCACGATAGTCCGTAGCGAGAGCATAGTCAACGCGGTCCGGTCTTTCCTCTATGTAGGAGTCATTAACCACAAGTTTCAGCGCGGTATGATGGTACCATTCAGCGGTGACCAGGCAAAGTCCCAAATTCTTATCTGCGGATACGGCAAGGATGCTGTTGTCCGCCAAGAGGTGTAGGAGGCCATCGAGGTCCGCTTTATGGATATTTGGCCGAATGAAGAGCGCTTGCTTATTTGGGACTTCGACTTCAATACGCTCACGTGTTTTATCTAACGCGAGTTCTAGTCTGTCGATTAAGGGCCGGCCCGTGGGCGCTTGGGTTGGGTATATGGAACGTTGGGAGGTGACGTAGTTGTCCGTGTTCAAAATCCTCACCACCAAAGTGCTTATGAAGCGTTGGCTGTAGCTCGCTATCCACCCGGAGACGAAGGCGACGTTCATAATCGCCGATCACTGTCAGGTGCATGGCCTCGTCTGGTGTCTTCTGATCCCTCCTCGCCGTTTCACAGGCGTTAAGTAAGGCCAGTGACATGTTGTTCTTCACTTTGTTTTGCAGGCCCAGGCTTCCAGTTCTACATGGACGGGTACAATAACAATAAGACACACACTTACTCGGCTAAGTCCCTACATTCGTTATGAAATGGCTTGACGGGGCCTCGCGAACAAGGACAATCTAGATGGTCAGCAGAGTCATTGGCTTGGGTAAAAGGATGTACTTAACCTTCGCCACGGAAACATTTTGAAATTTTTGGGCACTACTGACAACTCTTTTCAGTTATTATTGGTGCATGGTACAATCTGATCTCAACATTCCTACAAGACAGCTGGTTCATGGACTCCCGGACTACTATGAATGAAGACATACATGACTCTTCAATTTGAAGCATCTTCTCTCAGTTCATTCCCTACAGCTTATTCTATGTTAGCGATTTGACACCGAGTGCTTGATAATGAGAAGGGTACACATTCTGAATCCAGTCTCGACCATGGAAATCTTTGATTTAGCTAATCGAGTATTATTGGCAATAATCGGCATTTTTCCAGGATCATTAAAATTCAACGAAGACTTGGGGACACTCGTAACCAACCGCAGGTTGGTTACGAGTGTCCACTTAAGGCTGAAATTGAAACTGAGGCGACCACTAATATTCTTCATTTTTGTTTCAATTGAGCAGGAAGCTGAAGCCTGGTGCTCTGTTAAACAAAAGATTCCAGTCATCTTTTCAACGGTAAAAGCACCTCCAAAGCCCAAAGAAAGTGCGTTGCACTCACAATGAAATGCGGAAGTGCTCGCTAATGCCTGAGGCAGGTGTATTTCAGCCCAACTTGACCGATTACTGAAAGATATGCTAACAGGGTATATTACAGGGTATTTTCCAGCACAAATAATGGCCCTACATTTTAGGGGGGTAACGCCATGATACTAGTCCTTAAATAGTAAATAAGTCATTCTGCTCTTGCTTTTCTTTAAAGGCTACAAAAATTCACTTCAGTCATTGGAAAGAGGCGCCTCAAGCCGTCATATTTGCTCATACAAACTTGCGTGTCCGGTGTGTATACGGGGCAGAATCGTCCATGACCATCGTACAAGTGCGTGTCGGAGTTTGAATTTGGCACAGCGTTGCCGACCACCAGTGTCTCCAGTGGAATCAAAAAAAGGGGATCCTTGACCCGGTTCGACTTTGTCAATGGGGTGTTTGACAGCCAGCTACAGCCCAGCGGGTGAATGTCGCCTAACCATAGGTTGAACTCGACATAGGTTGGTTTCATCAGCCAGGTTACCCTGTTAAAAAGCATTCGTCCGTAGGTTGAAATACATAGGTGGATGCTCATCCTATAAATATAGGTTATTCTGAATCAACCTACATTCACCCGAATTTAGGTTGATGTGTGAATGTCAACCTAGCGCTTGTTGAAATTCAGCCTGGACAGGCTCCATAGTGCCCGCCCTTACTCGTTGGCGGCGTCGGGTGTCGGGCACAAACTAAAACCATAGAAAGATGTAGTTTGGGCCAAGGAACATTTCTATGGTCTCAGATTTCCCATATCTACCCTCAATAAAATTCCTTTGACCCATTTTTTCCAAACGACTCCAAACCTGAAAGCGACGACCTGGACGCAGGAATGCATTTTGAGGTCGGAAAATTCGCGCTTCCCAAAAAGGAAATTTGATCCGCGATCACGATCACGTGTGTATTTTTTTGCGACAGCTTCCCCATTTCTTCGCCGTGCCACTCAACAAATCGACACTCTTGCGCGAGAATCATAGTACCCAGCAATGTCCAAGACTAAAAAACAATCCAGAACCAAAAATCTCGGCCATCTGGCTGTCAAGGTACTGTACTATTACGACCAAAGGTTCAGGTGACGGTGACACCCAGGTTTTTTTGATGTGTTTAAAAATCACCTTAATTCAAAGAAAATTTTTCGGTCATCTCGGTGAGTGGAAATTCTAAAAATAGTGAACCTTTGGTCGTAATAGTACAGTACGCTATGGAGACGCACCGACTGCGAATTTCACTGACTTGCGACCCGGAACACAGCGAAAACGTCCCCGAAGCGTCGCCAGTGACGACGAACAGATAACCAAACACCAACAAACAGCATCCCCAGGTCCCGAACCCAATGATGGCTCAGATTCAGGACGAAGCGATCCTGAGAGCGAGCCCGAAATAATGGGGCCGGACATCGACCACAACTCGGATTCTGGTGAAGACGATGGGCCAGGAGCTGAGATCTATAAAGAGGATGATGTACCCCATCCCAAGGACTCTGCAGACCTGGCCAACTGGCTGAAGATCAGTGATGCTCACTTAGCTGTGTTGCATACAAGCACAGCTCCCGCACGTCGTGGCCCCTATCATACCGAAAAATAGGGCAGGGAATCTCCACTCGAAGAGCACAGGAGCTCAGGAAGGCCGAGAAGCAAGATACTGATATAACCCTAAAGTTTAGGGATCTATTAGGGGTAGCACCAGACGTACGAGACGAATCACGAGTTGAACTCACTAAAGTTCGACAACCAATTCCTCTTAAGATAAGACAGGAGTTGGCCCAGATAAATGAAGAGTTCGCGCTCCGTTTACTCTGGATGAAGGAGACTGGAGTATGACGGACTCAATATGGATGATCTTCCTCAAATCTCAAGTACAGAACACTAGTCATTCACCACACAAATTTGTGAAATGATCCCAACATACCTTTGGGCTTCGGAGAATGACATGAGCATACTGTGAAATATTATCAGACTTTGTGGATGGTGGCAAGATAATTGAATACCAATATCATGCGAGAAGTTGAAGTCCAAGAGTCGTGCTCGATATTCACGGAAATGGGCAGCGGGAGAGTTGCAGGTGGGCGTGGAATACCGGTGTGCTGAGTGCGAATCAGAGCAGGTAGATCAGGATCCTCGTTATGAGACAAAGAGATGATCCTCACTTTTCATCATTTCTGGACGCCATTGGAGACGACCACACTCAAGAAACTGTCGATATGCAGATCCTAACATTTGCATTTCAAGAGTACTCCTCAGTCCATTCAATGCCTTCGTTGACGAATTCAACACCACAATTCTTCGCAATGTTCCAGGCGAAAATCATTGCTACATCAGCAGCGACATCGTTGAAGGTGATTGTGAAGGCTCCAATGAAGCAGCTCTCGCTGATCCTGAGTTCTTGAACTCCCTTGAGGAGCATGGGATCCCCTCACATGAGTTGATTCTCAAAGTGGGAGCTATATGCCGCTTGACGCGCAACATCAATCCTGCACATGGTCTTACCAAGAACACTAGAGTTATAGTTAGCAATCTGTTCCGACATACAGTATAGTAGGGTTCCTTGGATACCCACTTTGATGTTTCTGATGCCAAGTCCGCAATGCAAAGAAATTAAATCTGGATTTAAGTTTGTACATACTAGAACTTATAATGAGCTATACTGCCTCGAAATTTCACAATTTAAGTGTGTAGAATGTAGCCAGATAAAAAAAATTGATCTCAATGGCCGAACAGTCACACATCGGGTTCCTTGGATAGCGTGATGTCACACATCATCATTCTGCCCCATCGGCTCCTGTGGGTTGACTTTTGGCGGCTATTCCCGTAGCAGTCGGATTCAGGGCGGGATAGGTCGGATTTGCGCGGGAGACCGGACAGCGGCGCGGCTGGGCGCGGACAGAAGAAGGACGATCACTTGTCAACAAATGTATCACGTGCCCACAAAGGTGTCACGTCTTTTGTGTGCGCGATCTCATTTTAGATGCATCAATCTCGGCCGGATTGCCCGATTTTTTAGAGGAGATTGCAGCTAAGAAGTTTGACCTTAATAAGGGAAATAGTTCAGGTCAATAGTGGCCCGATTAATGGACAATCAACGAGAAGGAAAGTGATTGATGACCTGATTAGGCAATGAATTAGACCAAACGACCTTCTCTTCCAGCACCGACACGTCTATGCGCTTGAAATTAATTCAGAACACGAGGCTTCGATATAGGATGTATTTCGTAACAAAATTTTAACCTGGGATGACGCTCGGGAGTTTAAAAAAAAAAAATACCCAAGGATGTCTCACTATCCAAGGAACCCTACTATACTGTACCGTTGAAGTTGAAAATATCATCCATGACTATAATCACTTAGGTACGAATTCATATTCCCCGATTCACCTTTCACTTCCAACCCCAAGGCTTTGACTTTGTGGTCCACCGGAAACAATTTCCGCTCGCATTAACAACCCGGCTCTGCTTGGTATCGATGAGGAAGTGGACGATGACGATGATGACACCGCGACAGCACGTCCGAAGAAGAAATGCAAGCGGGCGCAAGGCGGTCGCATCGAGTGTTTCTGGGTTAAATTTTCTGAAAACTCACTACAGTATAGTAGGGTTCCTTGGATACCAACTTTGAGTTTTGCTTTGTAGTGCTCGCAAATAGACACCAAGAATTCTGAATTTAATCGAGTGAATACTAGAACGTATAATGACTTGTGCTACAGTAGATTTGGAGCCAGAAACGCACTAAGATGTGGCGGGAAAAATGAAATATGGTGGGTGACAGAAATGTGACATGTACGGTTCCTTGGATAATTGATGGCCATACATCACCTTGTCTTCCTCTTGCAATCTACCACTGTTTGTCTTCGGTTTTTGTGCATATTAGCCCGGAAGCCAATCTATTCCTCCTGGGCTAAAATTCAGGCAACTGGGAACACCGTGAACTGGAGAGATGGACAGATACTGTGACATGGCCATGGCCGATTTGTCACACTTCTCGCTTGGGAAGGCTTGCAAAAATTCTGGAAGCACCGTTTGTGCCCTGGATGCCTCACTCTTTTGGACATTATTGTATCGAAGATGGTCGTATATCATAATAAAAATAGTCTGAGCCAAAAAGTGTCCAAATGAGTGTATAAAGGCCGAAAAGAATAGTGGATCAATGCTGTGATCAAAGACTGATGCACCTCGAAACACTTCCCATCCCACCCTCAGTACAACTACAGGCTTGAAATTTTTTCAGAAGATGTCGGAAGCATATATTGTCTCATATCTCAACGGGATTCAGACAAAAATGGGTGCATCTCATTTTAAAAAAGAAGTATCCAAGGAACCCTCCCTATCCAAGGAGCCCTACTATACTGTATATGCTTCATTTGAATCCGATGCACTTGAACACTTCTCAAAATATGTGGAATATGCAAGAGGCGCCGAATGTCCAGCACGAGGTTGAACTCGCTTTTTCCCATACCGCGAGTTTTCTCATCCCATCCCTTGAGTGTTTCTGGGTTAAATGTTCTGAAAACTCACTATAGGCTTCATTGGAATCCCATGATGCACTTGAACACTTCTCAAAATATGTGGAATATGCAAGAGGCGCCGAATGTCCAGCACGAGGTTGAACTCGCTTTTTCCCATGCCGCGAGTTTTCTCATCCCATCCCTCGAGTGTTTTCTGCAGTAACCCTAGCAGCTTTGTTTAAACAATCTGCGTCTAGACGGGAATGATGGTTTAAACAGGGTGTTAATCTAAACACGTTTGATGTCTTACAGAGACCAAATTGTCACCAAAAAAGCGTCAAGGGGAGGACTCGAACCCACATCCTCAATTTACACATAAAGTTAATGACACTGCAAGAGACCACTGAGCCACAGCTTCATGATGGAGGCCATGGCAAATGCCGTAACGACTCATTTCAAATCTCAACTGGTCTCTCAAAGGGATGTGGACTTAGTCAAATTTCAGTTTCACGCCGATTAAACGCAGATTAAACATAGGTTCAACCTCAACATACCATACTTATTATCCTTAATTATCCATCTCGGGTTTACTCTGGGTTTTACTCTCTGTTAATCAACAATTCACCGTGCATTATATAATTTAAGTTAGCACCATTGACCGTCTCTAGATCCCCCTTGAGTTCTTGAGATCCTGAATCACGGTCACATGATGTGGTTGGGTTCTGCGGCCTAAATTGTCTCGTTGTCTCGACCACCAATAGGAACAATCAAGTACTCAAAGACACAGAGACAGAATGATGATTGCATATGCTCCGAAAACAATAGTTTCGGCCCGAAACCAATTGTTTGGGTGCCGAGAAAATGGCTCCTGAAACTATTGGTTTCAGCAGCAGTTGTCGGGCCCGCTTGAATGGCACCCGAAACGTTGTTATTTTGTTGATTATGTTTGGCAAAATTCCTAGAGATGAGCTACCTCAAAGTCCGACCAAGCCAAATTTTAAATGTTTTCTTACACATGACGCCAATGGTGCCTCTGTAAATTAGATCTTGGGTATGACTTCAGCTTCATGTGGGTGTAGTTGAGGTTCAAGAAGCAAAACTACCTGTGAATGCTCACCAAATAGTCCCGAAAAAATTCAGGTTCGAACAGGTTCGCACCTGTTCGCACCGGTTCGCAAAAAATCAACAATCTCCGAGCCTTGAACCGGAGCTGGGGCTCGGTTCAGGTCCGGTTCAGGTTCGGCATCGGTTCAGAACCGAGCAGCGGCAACACTAGCAGGGCCACGGTTTACCGATTGATCAGCTGGGCATTTATCTGCTATGTGGCTGTACACTTATCTGCCATCCAGCCATTGTAGACCACGTAAAATCCGGAATATATTTGAGAGTGTATGAAAAAGAATATGAATGAGTTCTAACTTTGTCACCGTCATGTGCCTCGTGTCACGCCATCATTAATCCAGTCGCGTCGAGCTCAGGGCCTCATTCCAGCGTAAGGCGCTACTAAAACTGACAGAGTATGTGCCTGAATATTTCAAGATGGCATTTGTGGAAGAAATTTTGCAGACTATAATGGCTAGCCTTTTAAAAGTACCGAACAGCTATTTTTGAAACCTGACTTCCTTGAAGTGAATACCCGGCGGAATTCCAGCCAGAGTCATAGAAAAAGCTCAAACAGGCCTCCTGGGTCGTTGGAAATCTTTTTCAGCTCACATAGATGTCCGGGAGAGGCAAAATATGCAATTTCCGGACACACATTCCACTGAGTTCTCGGAATTTTCACTGTGGCTCTGGTAACTTATAGAGTCAAATTACAGCTCAAACACGATACTTCTCGATGTTCCGTTATCAAACCGTCAATATTCTAGGTAATGACTTGATTTTGAATGAATTGCAGTTTTGGTAGGATTATATCGTTCCGTGACTCTTGCATCCCGAGTTCAATATTGAATATTTAAACATTCAAAACAACACAATATTTGACTGCACTTCAGCTTCTCCCACAGCTACAGGGATAATATTATTTTAACTCTCTTTGGCTGGATGCATTTGTAACTGGGCTGTTCCGCTGAAGGGAGGGCCCCAGGGTTAATGGGTAATAGATACCTTTAGACCCACACTGGTCCTCTAACAGGATGGACACCGGAAATGTGAGCCTATTTCTATGGCGTCCTGTGCGTTGGAATGCGAGCAGAATTCTGGTTCGAAATGTTCCCCAGATCACAGGAAAGGGTGCATGCTTGGTGGAGTTATGGCTCAAACAATGCCACCTATTAGAATCGGTCAAGCGTTTCAAAATGCGGGCCATTTCAATGGACCGTCAATGACCCGGATCACGCTTTTCAAAATGCAGGCTATTTCCACTGACTCTGAATGCCCCAGATCACGCTTTTCAAAATGCAGGGGACTCCCTTCTCAGCTACACGGTGAACGGGAAAATGGGAGAGGGGGGCTGGATAGTACGCCAAGATATTTCCCTGGATCTCTGCTAATATCCCGGCCTGTAGCATCAAATTTGGGACGTATCGATTAACATTTAATGGTATGACCATGGCTAGGTACGTGAGATTCGTTGTCCAGCCACGGCATTGACTGAAGCGCCGACGCAGCGCTTTCGTCGGCGATTGGGAGGTTATTGGGTCAACATAAATACTAATAGTACAGCTTATGGAACAAAATATGTAATTGGAATGTTTCGAAGAGGTGCCACCTCTCTAACTCTTTGTCTCCTCAGAAATTTTAAAAACGGCGTAGAAACTGTTCTGTTGAAAATCGGCCATTGCCTGCGCCGATCATGTGAGTGCCGAAGTAAAATCCAAACCGAAGCACAAACCAACGGAAACGTGAAGGATTATGCTGAGAAAATTAAAGGTAGGTAAAAGTTCTATCAGAAAGGGACTTTCAGTGGTTCCTGCCTCAAAACCGTGCTGTTTACTGAAAGAAAACAGGTTGTAGAGGTCAGGAATCGAACCCGCGCCACGTATCGATTATATAATAAGGCAGCACCACGATCCGGACCCCGCGGTAAGCAACAGACTCTATACAGCGAGGTACGAGCTTGGTTCGTATAGAGTGTCTGTCTACGAGAGACTACTCATTTCTGGTTTTCACAACATTTTTTTATTTTTTTATTTTCAATCCATGCAATTTGCCCCTTGCCGCGTGCGGCACGTTAGGCATCCTTCTACACACATACAGAAGTGTAATCCTAGATAAGTAGGGGAATATTCTCTGCCATCTGGAAATTTCAGCGGTGATGAAGGGATTGGAAATAAGAGATGGAAACAGGGTGAAGGAGTGTGTATGTAGCAACATACTGTGCAATTTCATTCAATTCGGTGGTCACGCATCACGCACCCCCTGTGCCGCGATGAATTTTGGTCTCGGTCACGGGTCACGGCGCCCAGTGCCGAATGTAAAATGCGTGACATTAAGGCCAAATCTCCCTTGGAGGCGCAAAAAAGGCAGAATTTTCGAATTTTTTCATCTTGAATGCCGAATTTTTAGAGGTGTCACGCCAAAACTTGTTGGTTGCCGAAGTGCCGAATCGGTATTTTGGGTCACGAGTCACAACCTGTGCCGAATTGAATGAAATTACCCAGTAGTATTGGAAATAAAGGACTGAAACAAGGGCCAGATATAACGTGTCGGACTTAGTGTGGTTGGCAGAATGCTGCCATTCTGCCATTTGACCTGGCAGAATGGCTGGCAGAATCGGCGAATTGCGATCGGTGACGGCAGAATTTGGCAGAATCAAATCATCATTGTTCTTTAACTTTAGATCGATGCCACCGTAGACCCCTGTTTATACTTTCTCTTCGCTTTCTCTTCGCGCAATACCATGGCCAATGTCACAGAAACAGGTCGCGCCGGCCGAAAGGCATCTTCTCTTGCTACAAATCACTTCACCAGGCTCGAGAAACTGGACAATAAGTCAAACCGCTCACACTGGAAATGCAATTATTGCGGCAATGATCCAAGTGGGAAGGGAGTGTCAATTGAGGGCTGCGAAAATAGTCTCCCAAAGTATCTTGCTGACTCTTGCAATTGCCCAAACGCACCTACGACGGCGCAAAATGAAGCCTATCAGACAAAAAGAAAACTGTGGATTCCGATGCCACCACTCCCAATTCTGAGGTGGCAGTTGTCGACCTCACAGGCGCTGAGGGATCCGCGAGTGGCAGCACACTTGCTTCTCGCAAGAAGCACAAAGGAGAGCAGACTACAATCAATGGATTCATTGACCAGGCAATGTCTGGTATACAGAAAAATTGAGCCAATAGAAAGTGGTTATGGTATGTTGTCTCGTCAAATTTACATATGAGCTCCACGAGTGGCAGACCGTGATTTCAGGAACGAGTCGGCGGCAGCACAACCACATGCACACTCGCCCCACCGGAGGAATTGATGGTGACCTTGCGAAAGACCTAGAAAATCCAATCACTTGGATTCCGCCACTCAGGGAGGATGATACGGAACAGTTGAATGATGAGGACATTGTGGAGAAGGCCTTCCAGGATTTACAGAAGACTGTCGAGGAGGGGGACTGATTACAAGTGAAACCCCAGGTTCGGTTGTCGGAGGAGAAATTGTCAATTTCGAGGAACTTGCATGTATTGACAACGGCGGAGCGAACCTGGTGAGCGAGGAAATCATCAACGTTGTTGGCGAGGATGCTGGTGGGAGCTGGACTATCCAAGAACTCATGAACTCATAGAAATATATATTGTGTATGTAAATAATTCTGCCATATTGTGCCGGATTCTGCCATCATTCTGCCATGCCATTCTGCCATTCTGCCTGGCGAAATCAGCCTCAAACTATTCTGCCATCCACACTACGGAGGCTTCAGACGCCATCCTACAACAGTTTTTTCCTGATGTATGCTGCAACGGTATGCGAGCGGGTAGCATGCAAGGAATGTTTCGCCGCCATAATTGCAAGATGTTTTCAGCCATTTTCAAGAGGAATGGCACTCGATTCAAACAAGGTAAAACAAGATCAATTATTTCAGGCACCCGATAACTGTCTACAGAATGCGAGGGCATCTATCCAAACGCTACGCTGACTAGTCATATTACGGGACTGGGAATGCGGATTAAGAGCAAGGTGCGCATCCAGATCAGCAACCTCGTCCAACGTGAAAGGACACAAAGGCTCCGATACCTCAACATACCCGGAGATATGTTCTTGTATGCAGCACTTGACATATTTAAGGTTTGAATGGACCCCGTGAGATATTTGCATTTTGAACCCTGTGCCCCCCTTGTCCCTGCCATATCTGGCAAAAATGCGTTAAAATGGATGCAACGGTCATTTAATTGAGGCATGGGGTTTAGAATTGTGTGGACAGCCACTCATTCAAATTGATGGCCAGGCTTTGGCAGAAAGCTTAAATAAAGCTGTAAGGCCGACGAGCGGCACGGCCCGCTACCGGAAGTAATGAATGAACAAGGATTATATTAAAGCAAAGTGGATTGTAGACTAATGTTTTGAGCGAAACTACTTATTTCAACGTGTTTACGGATGGCTGCACGGAGCTTAAAACGGATGGTGCGGACACCGGGCAGAGGGATATTCAGAGCAGCGGCCACATGTAATAAACTTTCAGTTGACATTTGCTTCTGGTCGGCTTCAAGAATAATTTTCAGAACAGCTTTTGACATATGCGCAGCAGACTCAAAGTCTCGTGACAGGGCATGGCAGGCGGAACGGTCGGGTCGCGGAGACGAAGAGGTGTCCACTGCATAGTCAGTGCATGCACCTGTCGCAATATGATGTAGAAGTGTCCAGCGACATTGCACCAAAGTCATAGCAGTACGAGGGATGGCATGTAAATCAAGAGACCATTGTATTGTAGATAAGTCTGCATGGAATAGGGAGATACGGGAACTTGTAACATGATATCCGAGCAATATATCACGCAAGAGATTGAATGAAGTCATGGAAGTCAGGATGCAGCAGATGGCAAAAAACCCGACGTAGATGGGCAGCGGCAAACCAAAGGTTCATCGCAGACACAACGACGTGCAGGAGCTGGTAGAAATGTGAGCTGACAAGAAGAGAATGGCAGCAACAGAAAAGACGTACATTGTGGGGACAGAACATTGTCATCTGCGAGATGAGAAACAATATTCATGGCGCACGACTCGGAGGAGGAGTCAGCGGGAGAACCTGCAAAAATGGTTAGGTTTTAGACTTCACTTGAAGAGGATAAACAGCGACTTCTCGGCAGTTGTCCGGGATGAACGATGCCAGATGAGAGCTCGAAGGAAGCGTGGGGGGAGTGTTTTCCGGCAGAAGAGCAACCAGTCACGGCCCAGAACAAGATCACATGAGAGGTCAGCGGCAACAGAGACTTTGAGGTGCATCGAGTAAACCGTATCAGTTGAGGGGATAGTCAGAACACCGGAGGCAACAGATTGACGAGCTGGAATGCCAGAAGACAAAATCCAGTCCAGAGACACCAAGGAGTTGGCAGACAGGGGATCAAGGGAAGTGGAGACAGGGATTTCGCAGAACGTCGCAGAGCGAGCCATGGGCGTGGTGGAAGGAAGAAGCAAGAGGCTCAGAGGAAAGATCGAGAAAATGCCACGTCAGCTACACGTCACGAAGCGGGCTCCGAACGGCCTGCCAAGCATCGGAGAAAAGATCGAGAAAATGCCATGTCAACTCACACGTCGCGGAGCGGGCTCCAAGTGGCCTGCCGAGCAGATTACGCAAAAACTGCTGACAAAAAATGTGATTTACTGCAAAAACGAAAATTCAGGGCGCCCTAAGACCCTTACCTAACGGTAGTGGGAATATGTCAAGTGCTCCCCTATCCCTGCCAAATCTGGCAAAATGCTTTGAAATGGATACATTGGGTCGTTTAATTGCGAGGCACGGTCTCCAAGTGCAATTGTATAGATCATCTTTGTAAATTTGAGTCACTTCTGAGTAGTACGAGGGGTCAAACCGTTTCATTCAAAAAATCACAAGTGTATTTCGGAGATTCGCACATGAACCCATTAGGCTCGTTAGACCTTGATTTATATCAGAACAGCCTAGACCAACCTAGAGCTACACCATGGAGAAGGCCCTGGTACTTTAAGTCTAAGGATCAATACAACTCTTCTCTGACCGGCCGCAGCGGAAATTGTGTGGGTCCACATTTAGATTCAAACAAATCATCAGAATGGAATCAGAAGAGGCCATGCGGGTGTGTGATTATCATCGTAACTTAAAACGATCCTTCTATCGGCGGCCATTACATGCGAGGCAGTTCGCTATTGAACATAGCGTTAGGGATTCCGCTGACTTTTTAGATATGGAAGACCTCAAGGGCGATCCCTCCGGACGTCGGTCAGAACCGCTTAAAACACAGCGGCAAACCCAAAATTCAACCAATCCCAGATTTCGGTAGGTTTCCGAAGGCTGAGATCTCCATATTCAAATGCATTTGGGGTCCGATTCACCTGAGGCTGTATCTGTGTTGTTGTTCTAGTGACTCCCGTTCTGACTCCTAGCATTCTGCCATTATGGAGTCTCACGGCTGTCTCGGCTGGGCTGATTTAGCTTCCAACACACGATACCTTGAAGCTGCTCTCTGAGCACAAATATGTCCGACCCTCAACCAACACTTCCAGCACGCTTCAGGTGACCCTGAAGGTGCTGGTGAGGCGATCACTCCACAACTGGTCACTCCAGTAACCCGTGGTCCAGACTCCCGAGCACGCTCTCGACACCGGCAAGCGTCGGCTAAAAATATGATACGAAAAATGAAATTTGGAATATATTCAAATACATACGAATACGATACGGCCCTAGAGGCTCCATTGAATATGAATATGCCAGAGTATGATGAATACGATATAATACGAATAAAATATGATACGGTCTCCAGCAATCCGTGCACCCATGCTCGCTTCAATCCCATCAACATCGTTTCCCAGACCCCGCAGGATCGTCCATCTGACGTTCCTTTATTTATTTTTTTGCGGTTAGTTCGCTTAAGCCGTGTTATCTTTGTAGGCCCCCAGACACCACCTTTCACCGCACTTCCGAGATCGACCATCTTACATTGTCCTTCTCATCTTCGCTCGGCTACCTCGCATAAGTTATGACACAATCATCTCAGCATTAATAGCTTATTTGGCCTGGCTGCCGGCATAAGTCCTCCCCTGGCCAGGTCACGTTCAGAGAGATACTTGAGACGGACAGTTCAGGCCAAATATTCTGAACAGGTTGCATATTGCAGAACCTGTTCTGGGACACAACAACACGCCAGCTAACCGGCTGAGCGGAGGCAATTACCGATCATATCACTCAAATTCATTGGTTTCCCAGACAATGCGGGCCATTCCGACCTCGGGTTCCTGGAATGCCACCGTACGGTTCCTTCCGGAGTACACTAAGCAGACTTCTTGTGTCTGACCCTGAGACCCTAAAAATGCAAGCGTATGTTCACAAGGGAGACCCCAATTGGCTAGCTCATTGCCTTGAAGCAACCAATCGCATGCCCAGTTTCGATCGGATCACCTTGGGAGTAGGCGCGTTGGAACCACACTGAAAATCCGCAGGGGACCAAATACCGGCTTTTTTGATGCAATTATGTAATGGAATTTCTTCGGAAAAATCATGTCCCCGTGGTACGGCAAAGCCACCGTGATGCGCTCGTCCGCCCGCAAAACGCATCGCCCGCGGTGTTGTCGCCAAGCGCGTAGTCCGCGGGCCCGCTTGTGTTGGCAGGTACTGCGACCAGCAAGCTCGGGCGTGATATTTCCCCCAACCGTGAACGTGCATGCGAGCTTGGCGGCATGCCAGCGGCGCGTGTCGTTCTGCTGGTGGACTATGGTGTGGCCGACTCTGGGGGGCAACAGTCCTAATCTATTCCTCGTCATCTAAACGATGTTTTCTGGGTGCGAGAAGGGATGGGTTCAATCTACGCCGGAGTTTCACGTGGTGGCACCTTCGACCGCCTCACTCCCGAAGAGCGCGGAATGATAGTAATCTCGTCCACCAACGATCGCAATGAGGGCTTGCTTGGATCACTCCAGGTTCACATGCGTTACCACTCCAATAGCACCCTCGGTCGTTCTCAAACCAGGTCCGGCGAGAGCGGAATAACACAGGCGTTCATAAAGAACATTTGTAGTGATCCCGCAGTCCAGAAGTTTGTAATGCGAGAGGTGCGCAAGGACGGCGCAAGCGGGGCGAAGGCTAAATTTAGGCGAGCGTTGGTCATATTCCAACGTGAGAAGGCCGCAAAGGGACTCAAAGACCGCGAGAAGGCGGCGTTCAGGCTCGGCGCATCCCTTCCTTTTATACTCTTTCTTTCGACCTACGGAACTCATGGCACTTGAATATATCAAGAACTCCCAGAGAGTCTTCACTAGGGCTCCAACCCGTGCCCGTCGTCGACGGGTCGACGGACGGGAACGGCCGGGTCGGCACCCGTCCGTTTGGAACTTGGAGGCTTCCTCTGCCGGGACGGGTACGGGACGGGTCCGCCCCGTTGACGGGTACCCGTACCCGTCCCGTTCGACGGGTTCGACGGGTCCTTCTCGGCATCTTCCGGCGTTCCTGAGCAGCCTGTGCCGAGCAATGTATCCTGCCTACCATCACTTTAGCAACTGATCTATCGACACAAGACGCGCCTGCGCTTCGCTCCGGAACTAAGATCCAAGTAAGAGGAATGGTGAATCCAATTTTATTTAGAATGGTATCATTCTAAATATGTCCAGAGCACCCAAAAGTAAAATTCACCAAAGAAACACGAACCATGGCGAATAGAAGATCGAACAGAGCCGTAAATTCCCCAGGAAGTGGTCAGGAAATAAACACGAACAGTGGATCTAGTTTGAAAGTCAAGCAATCTTTGAGGTAAGTCCGGACGGACTCCAGGATTGTCCATCAGGCGGCCGAGGTGGGACTCGGAGGGATTGGCCGAGGTGGGCTTCGAGGAGATCACTTTGCGCTCAAAATACAAAGTCACAAATTAATCGGGTGTTAGCATGGACTGTGTTTGGGGCATTCCATCAGAAGCCCAGAACTGGCATTTGATATATTGAAGCAGTAATCGGACCAGTCCAACGAGCACGACATTTGCCAAGGAGAGAACCAAGTCCAACATCCGCAAATTCGGTGAAGATTTTTGGAAGCATTATAACGGTCAGAGCGGCGTAACCGGAAGGCATCGAGATTATTAGACCACCTGCGCACCAGCGCTTCGCTCCGACGATGAGAATTAAATCCGAGCGACGTAAAACAAACTCATGGTTCCCGTCAAGAAATGGCAGCTCAGATTCATGGTGCCCACCAGATAGATAGATCGTCGATGGGAAGTGCATAAAGCCGGCCGAGAAACGATCCAGAACGAGTGGCACCGAGAGTAGTGGGATCAGATGAGATCCAGAAAGCAAGGATGATGGGGGATTTATATAACACAGTATCTGCAGGTTACGAATGAGATGTGAAAAGTTCGTCGGCGTATTGAAGCCGCCGATCATGAGACCTGGCTTTTCATCTCGAAGACCCCAGAATGGTATAGATTCCACAGCTCTAGGACTGTTGCGGCGCAGTTAAAAGACAGCTAATTTCGGGCGTGGTGAGAATATGAATGATTAAAAGGGTGAGCGAGAGAAAACTCGAAATGCTGTGTTGGTATTGCGGCGCAGCCTTTTCGTGGGCCAGAAGAGAGAAGAACAGAAGGAGTTAACCCGTATGGAGATTAACCAAGAGATACAAAGAATTGCGAGGGTAATCGTTAGGTACGCTCAAACGAACATTCCATCTCATTTACATTCAAATATGTCTTTCAGGATCTGCCGTTGCGGTCGAGCGCGTTTTCTCCGGAGGACGAGACACTATCAGCCTTCGTCATGCAAGTTTACACGCCGATTCGATTTGAACCTTGATGTTTGTGAAGACTACGGGTCGCTCGTGCGGAGCTCAACAAGGATGGGGTAATCTGTATTGATTAGTAGTAACGATGCAGTATGTAGTACCCGTTTAAGATCTTACTTGTACTTAAGTCTTTCTCCTGTGGAAGTTCCTATGAAAGTTTGAGTACCCGTCGAAACGGCCGTTCCGGCCGGGACGGGTTGGACCCGTCCGTTTTGGTCTCTCGCGCATGGTAGAAACGGACGGGTCGACCCGTCCCGTGGTGCCCAACGGCCGTCGTTTGCGACGGCCGTCCCGTTTGACGGACGGGTTGGAGCCCTAGTCTTCACGATATCCCCCAAAAATCGGTTCCCGTACCTCAGGCACTCGCAATCGTCCCGTACCGCTAGACAGATACCCCACGCAATTCATCGACTCTTTCGACAATACCCACAAACCAATCGCTTGTGCGACGACTTCGTCACTCCACCAATGTAAAGGAAAAAAGATCTTGTGGAACAGCGAAACATTGAATATCTCAGGGACGGCTGTGACCGCAACAGCGAGGAAGAAATGGGGTGTGGTGCCATCATACGCATCGTACCGTCGATAGGACGCGCCGCCTTGGCCTTCTCCGCCTCCTTTTCGGCGCGCTCCTTCTCGCGTCTCGACTTCTCCGCCGCATCCGCCGTCGCAGTCTTCATACGCTCAGCAGCCACCCACAACCTCATAGAAATAGGGAGAGGGCCCGTGGCATCCACGACCCTCTCGTCACCAACCAATAGCCTCTTTTCCTCGTCTGTATAAGCGAGGAAAGGACGAAGCTTCTCCCCGACGTCGAAAGACCCGACGCCGGCGGTAGAAGACGCAGCAGCCTGGTAGGCGCGCGTGAGAGCACAAGTGGCCCTGTTGAGCTAAACCCCAAATTTGGGCCAAAACCTGCAAAATGGGCCAAAATGCCCAACTTGGAGGGGCCATTGCTCATGCAAAAGTGCACGGATTTAGATGAACCAAAGTGCGATTCTAGTCACATTTATCTCTAGTTTCTCACAGCTACCGGATCCGGGACATCGGTGCTCACCCAGCAGGCACGGCAGGAAAGCTTTCCACGCAGTCCTATGTGACAGGCAAATTCGCTTTGCATTGGGTTGTCCCCGGAAAGTGCCAAGACCTCGGGAATAACCAAAACAGGTTCGTTGAGAACAACATCCCAGGCCGAAATCCCGTTTTCCTCTGTCGAAAATTAATAGAAGGAGCGCACTTTTGCATCCATATTCCATATGTTCTGGGGCTTGACGTCATACTTTTCGATGGTTTCCTGCAGAAGGACAAAGTAGTCGTGGAAAACAGGGTGGTTTAAAGCTTGAGCGCGGCACCGGTCATTCAGGTTAGTCTCAAAATCCCATATTTCAGTTCGAAACGGTTAATAATTCGCACCTTGACCTTCAGTTCTGGGTGGCGCTTTTTGAAACGGGTCGGCCAGGTCACGCCAAGCGGCGCACCATGGATTTCCGCCGCATAGGAACCGATGGTTGTCAAGCTGAGAGGAACGCCACGCTTCGCCAGACTCTGCAAGATGTTAGAAAGTTACGATGAGCGGCGGAAAGGTGAGTAGTAAGTACCTTGACCCATTCCGCAAGGACATCATCCTCTTGTGGCTTGGTGAGGAGGCGCTCGTAAACGTGGGCCTCACTGTGGGTCAGGCGTCCCTTGGCGCGATATTGCACGGTGCTGCGCGGAACGTCGTAAAAAATAGCAGCCTTGTTCATGGACATGAGCCCGCCCTCAGCAGCAGCAAGGGCGAGCTGGATCCGTTTCTCCTGAGGCAGGAGCGCGAGATCGTCTTCGTCGGCGGCGGCGGCGGCGGTGTTGACAGGCGACTCTTGATATTCCGCGGGCGTCGTAGCGCCAAGAGGGAGTACCGAACGCATGGTCATAGTCAATATACGTCGAGCAAGAGGCGTTCAGCACAAGCAGTGATTTTTTTCAGGACATTCTGAATGACCTAAATTGCAGTTCAGTATCTTCCCATCACTTTCACAAGTCGAACTATGCAAAAATATTCAGGCGTTCGAGCGCTGTAGAGCCCACAAAGTGGCCATTTTGGCCATTTTTGATCAAAACTCGGGAAATTCCGGCCAAAATAGCCGTTTTGCGATCGCCGTAGCGCGTTATCGCCCGTATATTTTTGTATGGTTCAACTTATGAAACTAATTGGGACCTCTCAAACTTCAATCTGAGTGAATCAGATTATCCCTCAAAAAATCGTTGAAGGACTTGGAAAATGCGGATTTTCGATTTTTCTCGTGTTGAACTCCGCATGATGGCGCATCAATTTATTTGATCCCCTCAATTCTGCAGATAGGTTCGTTTCCCCTCTCTAAACACTGTAGTATTTTGTTTCAGGTGAAAATTTGCATTGCTTGTCCCGCAGTAGTCCGAGAACTGATCGGTCATTCTTTTTGTCCACATAGTGTACAGGTAAAACTTTGGCCAGAAAATAGGCTGATACTCTTATATGACCCAAGTGGCCGACTAGCTAGTTCGGCCGACTAGGCAGTCTTTGATAATAAGAATACGCTGAAAATACGGGGCGATGATATTTAATCGTAACAAGCGGCTGCTCGGCCGCTTCGCGGCCTCGCATCCCCTTCCTTTGGTTTGAGAATTGTGGGCCAATAAATAAGTGTTGATGACTTTAGGGTAGGTCCCGGCAAGCGGTGCCGAAGCGCTGATAGCGGAGTATAAAAGGCTTCAGACGGACAGAGAAACGTAATTTTATAAAGAGAGTGATTTTAGCATTACATTACATTATAATTGAATGTATTCATAATCTTAGCCAGCCTTACCCGCTAAAGCCTGAGAATCTGCTGAGGTTTGAGTTGACTGGGAGTGCGACAGGGTCTTACATAGACTACTTTAATTTTATACTGCGCTCTTGCATTTCCAAATGCGTGATATTCTCAAGCGCGTGACCAGTTTAATTACTCGCTATGACCAAAAGTAACCCGAAATTTGATTTTGAGGGCTTATGTTTCAAACTTTTTGCATTCTTGTGGCCAAATTCTCAATCTATGGTTAATTTGGCATGGATTAGTACACTTGGACCTGAGGTACAATCTTTCAGACCTAATATTATCAAATTTCGAAATTGTATGACCAAAAGTAACTGGAATACTGTAGGTGCTTTTCGACAGAATATGGCAATCCTTTGGCAGATGCTTTCTCTGCAAATTTGAAGGGGAACACGCCTCAACATGTGCAACCAAAAAAATATCAGCTACTGCACTGTTGTTGTGAAAATGGGGATCCAAATCAATTTTTGATCAAGGTGGCGATTGGTTCCCTCGTTTTATTTATTCATGGAGCCATTTAGAAAGCACATAAACCCCCTAAATTTTGGGTGCATATTTTTATAGGTCCACAGTTAATTATCAGCCCTTGCTGTACCCAGAAATACCATCAAGACAATCAGAAGGAGGGAAACATCATCAATTTTCGATCAATTCAGAAATTTCATAATATATTAGATGTGAGAGGTTCCACCTCAGGTCCAAATGTGTCAATCTACGCCAAATCAATCATAGATTGATAAGTTGACCACAGAAATGCGAAAAGTTTGAGACAGAAACTCTCAAAACCAAATTTCCGGTTACTTTTGGTCACAGCGAGTATACAGTGAATCCGCTGAGGTTTGCGTTTTCTGGGAGTGCAACAAGATCTTACATTTTCAAAACGCGTGACCGATTTAATTATGCAGTGAAAATGCGTGAATATTGCAATTCAACTCAGCAAAGCCTTGGTTTCGGCCGGGCCCTCCGCCAGGTGATATCCAGGTGAATTTTGAGCAGGTTTGCAAGCAAAGACCTGAGAATCCGTTGAGGTTTGAGTTTAATGGGAGTGGAACAAGGTCTTACATTTCCAAACGCGTGACTGGTTTAATTATTCGGTGAAAACGCGTGAATATTGCAATTCAACCTCAGCAAAGGTCTGGTTTTGGCTGGCCCCTCTGCTTGCTCACTTCCCCGTTGCGCCCTCCGATTGGTGGAATGCCGTGAATGCTCCGCGGAGCTTTCGTGAATTGAGGACGGACGCGACAGAATTGCATTAGTCCTGCGACTATGCCAACTACAGCACTGTGTGGCATTGCAACTATTTGGTCAACGATTTATGGTCGCGCTTCCTTGGGGTTGGCTGCCGTGATAGAAATCGCAACCGATTTGGAACAGCGATGCAGTTCAACTGTTTTTCTTTCTGTCTCTTTTTGAATTATCCCGATGTACACGGACTAAATATAGCTACATCATCGTCCCTGGACCCCTCTGTATCAGTGTGTATCCTATAGCCGCGATGCAAATTGATTGGTCCTGTGTGCGATTGATCTAGCCGAAACACCCGAATTTACAGGCGTTGCGGAACTTGGGCGCGGCCCGTTTTTTTTTCTTCTAATTTTACTCAGTTTCCGGCAGAATGGCTGTGATGATAAAAGCTTAAATTGATCAAGTGGTTCCTTATCCCTGCCAAATAAAGCCCTTTTCACATGCTCAGAAAAGCGTGACTTGATATGGAGAGCCAATCAAATACTGCAAATCGACAGATGATACCCAGCACTATTCTGAGCAGTCCTGTCTGTTTGAAATTGTCCCCAATGCTCTGATCATTGAACCAGAGGTCGCAGAGCTCTCCATATTGAGTGTGGCTGTGCAGAAGTCAGTCACGCGTTTGAAAATGTAATGCAAGAGAGTCACGCGGTTAGAAATGTAATGGATTGCATCGCGGGCAATAGGTTCACGCTGTTGAAAATGAAATGGATTGCATTGCGGGCAATGCAGTCACATGTTTGGCAATGTAAAGCACTTTTTGGCCTCTGGAAAGGTCAATATCGCGTCCGAGGGGAATCTAAATAGACCAAAATGACTGGAATGATCAGGGCTATTGATTGCTGGTACAATGGCTTGAAGTGAGGGCAATACATTTACGCGTTTGAAAATGTAATGGATTGCGGTGGCAGCGAACGTGTGAAAGAAGGAAGGTACCTTTGTTCAACTTCCCGCGCAACGCACAATGCCTGGCTCTCGGGTTAGGGTTAGTATAAGTGGAACTCTTTATTACTCGGTACAGACGGCGATGATTTCGACGCCATCTGTTGATACTGCATATTGTATGTCATCTTTCACTAGTTGAAAAAGTTCGTCGCCAGTTTTGGGGCGCCCTGTCATGTCGTGGGTTCGAAGCAGATACGGCTGGGGATGCTGGGAATAGGGGATCCCGGAATTCCATCGGGCGCATCCTGACATCAGTCCCAATTCAGGTCGGACGCAATGCAATATATTCCATTCACGTTACTTGCCACGTTTAAGGCCACCCGTGGGCGAGTGCGGTTTTTCCCAGTGGCGGTCCTGTTTGTGGCTATGTGGGGATGCTGGGAACAAGGGATTCCGGAATTCCATCGGGTGCATCCTGACGGCAGTCCCAATTCAGGTCAGACACAATACATTATATTACATTCACGTTACCCTCCCATGTTTAAAGCCACCCGAACCTCGATGAATATTGCTTGTGCAATGAACAGAGCTATAACTAGCAAGGACATGCAAAATAAATTGAGGGTCGAAGAAAGTGGAGAGAAAGACCCGGTGGCATCGTTTCAGATTCAGCTGTTTGAAGTGAGCACAGTAGTACTTAGGGGGACCATCACAATTCAATATCTGAGCCCCTACTGTACTGTCGAGATGAGAAATGGGTTGTTTCGTGATGTTCTAACACAGATGGATGTTTGGTAAACTGTTGTGGTGGTGCAAGACCTAAAAAGCAGTTGGATTCTGCGGTATGTATTGAAGTCATTTGTATATTAAATTGTCGCGAGTTGTTCAAATCACTGTGCCATTGCAATTTTTTTGGAGTCGTTGCGAAGGCTGGATAGAAGCATACAGAGAGACCAAAAATTAATAAAAATTTGTGTCTATTTTTCCAAGCTTCTGTTTATAAACCAGTTTTTAAATGGTCGGGCGAAAATGGTCGGTTTTAAAATATTGCGGAGTAGCTTTTGACTATGTAGCTTTCGTCTGTCTGCAGTGCCAGCCACATATAGCCATTCGAACGAACAAGGATTGCAGCGGGATCACCGACCAATGCCATAGGTTCGCCTGGAATGGTGTCGTGAGAGTTCAAATCGACGGCGCCTGTTTCACTGTGCCGACTGAAACCGCGCACACGCTTGAGACGGTCCCGGGACTCCGCAACGGAGAATCGGCTGGAAAAGATTCGAAGTATCGAGTATTTGTGCTGCTTTGCCGTAGACCCTGTAATTGTGAGGTAAGGCTCGCGCGGCTTGGCCGCTGGTTCGAAGTTTACCACAGCCTCTTGGGCTGCATCTTCGAGATCGGGTAGAAATGGAGCATCAGAATCGGCCGGAGCTGGGGGTTCAGCCGGTCCGCAACTCCACATCCAGTTCGGATCCCCCAAAATATTTGTAACTATGTATCTAGAGACGTAGTAGGTTTTGAGGATGTAACTGGTCTTAGCGATGCACTGGGATTTCTGGTGCATCCCGTGAGGTCAGCTGATCTCAACTCGCTCACATTCACCTTGTTCTGAACCAGTTGTGGCAGCAGTTAACTGTCCTGCTGAGTAGGCTAGGTGTATCATGCTCACTTCAGTTCGAATTATATCACTTCTCATTGTGAAAAGATGAAAAGCCGCAAAAGTACTTAGAAAAAGCGATTGTGTCATCCAAAAAGGTTCCGAAAAAGTCGTGGAAAAAGGTAAAAGAACGGAAAGGTCCGAAAAGCCGAAGGAAAAGGACTTGTCAACTTGGTGATGCTGCTGTGAAGACCTACATGAGCATCTATCCGTGACAGCGCAGATGAACGTGTTGTGCTCACAAATGAGGAGGAACATCGATCACACTCTGTGAATCCCTCTCGCTTGCAACCCATCCCGATTTCAACCACGAGAGTGGAGGGCAGGGTGGAGTCGGGGATGGCTGCCGTGAAAATTGTGAGGATCCTTGACAGCGCAGATGAAGGATCGGTTGAACTCACCCCGGCGGCATAAAACGGGATGTTCAGCGAATTGACCAATGAGTGATGGAGTGGGCACAAGGCACAGAACCCAACTAGGTGCAACCACCAAAGTTGGGCTCACTCTGGTGATGCCCTGTAAATTAGGGATTAGCATAAAGCCAACAAGAGTGGAGGACGATAAAAAAAAATCCATGGTCGCAACGGGGTTGCACTTCAATGCATTGGAGATCCATTCAATCGAAACGATCCGGCGGAATGCAAGGCTGGGCTCGATCCAAAATAATCCCTCAGAGCCCAAATGCGCGGGCACAACAAAAAGTCCCGCAAATACTCCCCCAGAGCCCAAATAATAGGATTCGGTGCAACACAAGGTTGCACGGAATCCATAATTATCCCCCAGAGCCCAAATGAAAAAGGATTCGGCGCAACCAAGGTCGCACTCAATCCATAATAATCCCCCAGAGCCCAAATAATAGGATTCGGCGCAACGCAAGGTTGCGCTGAATCCATAATAATCCCCCAGAGCTCAAATGAAAAAGGATTCGGCGCAACGCAAGGTCGCGCTCAATCCAGAATAATCCCCCAGAGGCCAAATAATAGGATTCATCGCAACGCAAGGTTGCGCTGAATTCATAATTATCCCCCAGGGCCCAAATGAAAGGATCAGGCGCAACGCAAGGTCGCGCTCAATCCATAATAAACCCCCAGAGTCCAAATAATAGGATTCGGCACAACACAAGGTTGCACTCAATCCAAGATAATAACAGTTCGGCGCCACACGAAGTTGCACTGAATCCAAAATAATCCCCCTCTGAGCTGCGTCCCGGATACATAGATGAGGTGTAAAACTCAATCCAATAATCCCGAGGCAGACCAGCTTGAGACCCGGATACATGGACGAGGGGCTCGAGATGTTGCACCCAATTCAATAATCCAGAGGCCTGATGAAGCGGTCGGGCACAGCCACAGAAGTACATGGGGGGAATGACGAAAATGGGGAGTGAACCATCGCTTTATATACCATTTCGGACGGCGGGGCTCATTCGGCCCCGCTGGCATTTCGGGCCCGTTGCTTTCCGGAACTCCATGTGGGTTTGGTTAGGTGTGATTTAATGCCCCGAGCCCGGTTTACAAATTGTCTCGTGGTCACAAAAATGCGAACACCGTATCCGGACCTCGGGAGCCCATCTGCCGGTGCCCTCCTACTCCGCAGCCCCAAAAATCAAATCCTGCGGCAATGATGGGCCTCGGGATAATGTTCGGCGCCGCCTCTCCCAATTGGCGGGTATCGGTATCAAAAGACAAGTGCTGCGGAATCCGTTTTGCGCCGGCTCCGGGGTTCGGGGGTAGCGCGGCCCGAGTTTAGTATTACTAACCGGCCTCTCCCAAGAGTCATGATTCTGGGCTAACGTCCGTGGATGTCTGCCGATCAATTACGGCACTCGACGTGCCCGGCGCATCGAGGTATTTCGAACCGTCATGACAAGGAGAGCGAGCAGAAGCCAGCCAGGATGCGCTGCACATGAACAGGGGGGATTGCGTCCATTGAGAGCTTGGTTGGCTGGAACATACTCGCCGCAGTAGTTGGGATCCGGGACAGTTGGATCTTATACAGCGAGGTGAGAAGGTGTCAGTCATGGCTGGCCTCCGCTGCATTAAGAGCATCCGAAATGGGGAGGTCATTGTCCGTGATTCGTTCCAACCATTGCACAGTGGTTTTTGCCCATACCTCCTCTGATTCCCGGGTAAACGCCCGGCGACAAAGATTGTAAATGGCCACAAAGTCATGCGACAATAGACTGCTTGGATGTCGCCTGATTAAATCGCCAATGACCAGAAAACCCCATGTCTCCCAGGCCGTCATTTCGTATTTATGGGAAAGGTGGGCGACAGCAAGGATGTCCTGAAGATCCGTAATAGAAATGTGGTTTGCCTGTGTTTCAAGTGCTCTTCGCTAGAGGGTTAGTATGTCTATGTGATGCGAACAGTTTACGACGCACGGGGCATAAATGTATTTGAGCAGGGAGCGGAAGGGGCCCTCCTCGTCTCCACTCAGACGAATGGGCAGCTCGTCGCACGATCCTTCGATGACCGAACCCGGAGCTTGTGGAAGCGCGAACAATCCAGCAAAGACTGGGGAATCCCGGATGAAAATGAACCGATGGATCTTATCACAGGTCAGCTTATCCCTCTTCCCCATGAAGTTAGGTGGTGCACTTTGAACAGAGTATCTCCTACGCGGATGATGCAGTCTCCCGATTCATGGTAAAATCTGGCATCGCGCACGGGTAGAGGTGGGGAGGATCCAGAGTACGACCCGACTCCTTTTTGCAGAAGAGGCGAAAGGGAATCAGAATAATCTGAATCCATGAAAAACGTCGATGATGAGGGAGAAAGCAAGAAGCAATAGTTCTGGCCTAAACATGTCCAAACTAAGGGCAATCAAGGCGCCTCGGACTCAATCTATATTTTACTTCAGAGTATATTGAGCCAGAATCGATGCAGTAACATGGTCACAGTTACTGCACTGAGCAAACCGAAGGGCTCTAATTTCCCCCCAACGATGTTCAGATCGGAATAAAATTACAGTAGTGTGTCAAAAGTTTGCCCACCATTTCTTGGCGCTCAAGGAAGTATCAAATTTTTGACTCGACCATGTTCTGTTGACATTACGATGAAGTCGAGTGGGGCCGAAGTTGCACTTCTGACACAAAAGCTTGAGAAATACTTTGGGTCTGAAGACTATAAATCTACTCACCTACCTGTATGTTTTTGGGGAAGAAGGTGTAGTGGACCATCTTTTATATCTTGTAGAAAGAGGATATCACGGCCCTATTTGTGCAAAAAATGCAAGGACCAACGATGCCGGAAAAAATTGGCCCGGACGAATCGGCCGCAAATGAGACAAAGACGGCACTCTCACCCAAATCTTTTTGTGGTACCATGATTTAGCTATCTACACAGTTCCCTTACATATTTTCTTTTAGTCGATAGGCTTAGTAATACGTCGGGAAATCGGACTTTCTGAAACCTCGTGCAAGGGCCGTGGAATGACTGTAATAATAGATACGACAGCCGGAGGAGTTCCAGTCCGCTCATGGATCATCGGCCTGATTGCCCTTTGCGGTCATTTCTCCAACCAAAAGAAGGCTTTTTGATGCTCGACTTTGGAATGCCGTCGGATTTTTTCACACGCCGACGTGGACCATCCCATGTCCGACTGCTCCTCAAATTCCGTCTCGCTTTGAGTACGCCATTGGATCAGCGGTATACTATGCAGCGAAGAATGACGCGTGGGGCTGGACCAATCTTAACAAGGGCTTGGGAAAGATTCTCATAGCACTAACCAAAGCCCGAACGGCTCCGGTTCAAATTTGTCATATCAAAAAGATTTTGCTGTGAAGAACGGTCATCTAACGGAGGCGAGCACGGTGGCCACGAAGGATTGCTCGCTTCCACGGTCCCAGACCCCCTTGTGCATTCCAACCCCGGCGAGCTTTGTACTAGACCCAGCTACAAGCACGTCGACGTACCCAAAGTTAGCGCGGACATGCTTGATGACAGCCTTCAACCAGATCCTAAGGAACGCCTCACCGTCCCGACTTGCCAGAAAACCACAGAGGCCATGACAAATTGGCAACCCTGAAAGAGTGGAAACGAAAAAAAGGTCATGGAAGCATCTTCCAGCAGTGTTCTCTGGAAGGAAGTTAAAAGGTTCGCGGATTCCAAACCGGCTGCGATTTCTCTCACTGCAGCCAGGCTCAAGGAAGTGTTTGAAACGCGGTTGAACCCACCGAAGATTCTGCCTGCTCAATGTGATTCAAGGCAGCATAGCATTGATAAAATCTTGGCCGCGTTACTTCCCGCGAAAAGTGAGGATCACACTCCCGAGGGATTCTTCACCGAGAAATGGGATGAAGAGGATATGGGCCGCTGGAAGACCATCTCCGCAAGTACACCCTGGACAGTTCCGCTGGTGAGCACCAGACCTCCTACGCCGACTTAATGGAGGTCCACAATGAGGACCTCGCAGGACTGTATAACGATCGCACTGATCGAGGAGATGTCCCGTCAATCTCAACACTTGTCTCGGCGACATGTCGGTCATGACACAAGGCCTGCTAATGGCATCGTTAACCTAAATATCGTCTGCTCCGACTTCATTGGTTATTTTATCCTCACGCTGAACTCCAGACATGCGGTTCAGAATGTCGTCGTTGAGACCATACACATTGCCATTGCGCGCTGCGAGGATAGACCGTTCGAGGGAATAATTGGGAGGGGGAGTGGGGCCGTGGATACCGGGGAATACGGAATCGATTAGTGCATCGCTGTCCGGTATAATGATGTCTTCGGGCAATTCAAGATTGCCGTCCCTGTCGTTCAACTTGCCTAAGTGGCATCGGCGAGCACTAAAAGAAATCCAAATTCAGTTGGAATTGAGTTGAAGTAAGCGAATGCAATGCAGACAGGGTACGAAAAAACCGTGGGACTTCAGCCAAGGATTGCCGTTTTCAAACATTTCCCGGGAATACTGTCCGAGTTCGATGTGGCTGTGCTCGACTAAGAAGGGGGTCATGTACTGAATGTGCGTACTGAATTTCTTGCAATTTCTTAACTTTTGGGTCAAAATGTGCAACTTGCTCGCCCCGTACGGATTTCCTTGTGTGATTACCCAACTAAAATTGCATTTCACCTCTATCTTCATCGCTACGGATTACATACATACTATTCCTTGCAATCCAGTGTCAATTGGTTTTTATCAGTGCCTGCAGTCCACAATGCCCTAGAGTCTAGGGCCCCTACCTTTGATTAATGCCTAGAGTTTGGGTCCCCCTAAGTCCGCCGGCTTTGTCGGCTGACACCTAGACTCCAGGGCAGTAATAATATCCTGGCCAGCCAGATATAATATTATCTTCCTGGGAGGCTAGGGCTGGGCCAATGGCAAAATCAAGGGGCTAGATGCAGGCCATTATGGAAAATTAATGTACCAAAAGGCCACTGGCCGGCGGATTATAATATTTTCTGACCCAGACAGTAGGGTTTGGCCAACCATGTCATACAGGGTGTAATATTGCACATCCTACTGACCTGGGGACAGCTGATAATGAGAGTAATATTCGAGAGCCTAGAAGGTAGGGCGTGGACTTGCAAGATACGAAGGGTATGGATGAACAGTGATTTTACAACCCCAAGCTCGACTTCATGCAGAAGATCGGGCCCAAACATCGAAAATAAATTGAGGCCGTGAGGCGCCAGCTTGGAAAACGCATTCTGACAACAATGAGGATGGATGCAAGATAAAAAGGCGAAGCCCACCTTGGTCGGAACCCAAGATTGTGGCTTTAGAAGCCTGTTTACCGCGGCGCTAGCGACGAGAGCCCCCTTGTCGAAAATCCAGCGGCGTACAAGTCCGATGGTATCACGCCACGAGGATGTATCCTCTCGGATCTTCTGGCGCCGCCGCATATCAGCTTTGGTCCCCATGTCGGCGATCTGATCCTTCTCGACGAAGCGTCGAGGGCACGGGCACCCACCAAAGTATTTGATTGTCGCCAAAAGGACCCTGTAACTTATTAGCACACGAAGAAAACAAGATAAAGGCTGTACTTCTCTGGGTAATCAGCCCCGTAAGTAAAGAACCGCGGAAAAATGCGGCGCTCGATCCCGTCATAGCACTTAACGACGATTCCGTGTGCGTAGGCGTGAATGAACTCGGGTGTGAGGAGGAGATCCCACACCGCATGCATCAGCTCTCGCTTGAGGTGCGCGAGAACATCGGCCGACGGCACAATTCCGAAAAGATTTTTGTAAAAGTCTTTGACCGAGTCTGGGAGCTGGCAAAAGAAATGAGTGCGATCTGTTTCCCATATAAACAAGACATACAGATGGGAAGTACGCTTGGTGATATCCTGAATTCGAAGTAGGCTTGGCGCGTATGTACTTGGACAGGTTCCCGAAGGTGTATAACGGCCAAAGCGATGCCGTGCCAAAATTGGCCAGATGGGTCGAGTCCGAACAAAGCATGTACGCTGCGATGATCTGGTATCTTGTGCGCTTAATCACTTTCTTTACAATGTGAGTCCCAACTCAGTCTTCACAGGCACAAGCCCATCTGTTCAAGCCACACCCGAGTACTGCGTTCCCTGGGGCCGGAGATAGACCTGGTCTCCCATCCCTTGAGTTGAAGTTTTTTGGCGCACTGTTTTTTTTCGCAAGCAAGCGGCCGGATGGACTGGATCCTAGCTATCAATACACAAAATCCAAACCAATCTAATTCGTTGTCTCATTAACCAACTCCGAGTCAAAGCTTGGAGCGAACAAATGACGAAGTGGGTGTATCGGGCTCCATGGGACTTCCGGATGCCATTCCGGACCTGCGCCACCTCTCTTGTCAATTCCTGCATCTGGCGCAGAAGACCCTCAAGCGCCGTCGATGCGTTTTGTTGGTTCAGGTTCACATCAAGACAGGAACTGGCAGGCTCCGGGACAAATGGTGATGGCGGGTGCGGGACTGCGACATGGGTCGCAGTCTCTGGCTGGGATCAAGGGAAAACTTAGAGAACTCACAAAGAATGGCTTATTATGCACCGACATCACGCCCAAAGATTGCGCACCGCACATATTCTTTACTGTTCTCTTCAACCGACGATTGAGATGAGGTTCCAAGGTGCTTCCAACGGAGTCATTATTGTGAAACGAAACTCTCGTCACCTTCAGGGTTGGGAGGGTGCTTCAGAGAATGCGATCCCCGCCCGCACCCCGTATTTATGTGCTTGTCTCGGGTCTAGTAATATTTGAGCACAGGAACGTTTGGAAGGGCCCAACCTGCGCCTTAGAATAGGGTTTCCAGTATTTAATTCTAAACCGTGGCGGCAAGCTTGACTGCGGGGTGACTCGTGTGCGTTTAGTCACCGAGTTTTCTTCTACAAGGCAGATGGAGCGATTGTGAGCATTGTCCACCAATACTTGGGACGCCTTTCTCCAGTTGTCCCACCTCGATAACGGAAATTGATCCAACGCTCTAAATGAGGCTAGAACGTACGTACGATTTGGCCCATCCAATATAATGCACAAAGTATCGCTGAGTCGGACTGCAGTCCGATGCAGAGTCCTTGACTTTCAGGATTTTTGCGGGATACAGCTTCCTGCGGTACCAGCACAGGACGCTGTCTTGAGCGCTGAATTGAGAGCATCTGGCAGAGGTAGACGCATGCGCACGCCGCATGGAGGGAAAAACAGGGAGGCTTGTTTGCCCGTGTTGGTCATGCTGAGCAGGACGAAAATAAAACTCTCAGCACTCTCAGCAACCATCACATTGGGCATGGAAGAAGACCAGGAAGCTTTGATTGATTAAATTTTGGCCGCTGATTGTCGGAGGGTAGGTAGGTAGGATTACACGG
The DNA here is from genome assembly GCA_029378375.1 of Mycena olivaceomarginata. Taxonomy (NCBI): domain Eukaryota; kingdom Fungi; phylum Basidiomycota; class Agaricomycetes; order Agaricales; family Mycenaceae; genus Mycena; species Mycena olivaceomarginata. Next base: position 100,574 of record JARKIC010000712.1, on the reverse strand, counting down.
CACGGTCCCGCTCAGGAACGCCGGGGCGTAGGAATTATTTAAGAATACAGGCACTATTGTATACTATGGTCCCTGGTATTCTCCGTCACCCTAGTCTCTCACGGACAGACACTTCAACCAAATGATCTCGTACCTCGATCTGTTGAAGTCTGTTAATATGGATCCGCTGAGCCGCGGGGAAGCTCCCGCAGCATAAGACTCATCAGCATCACGTCAAACTGTGTAGAGAGATTCCGGAGATATTACGTGAGGCTGTGCTAACCCTAGCAAAGTGTTGAAAGGTGCGCCAAGCGCCACATTCACCGGCAGAACCCCCATGGATTTGGTGCCATCATTATGTTCACGGAGAGATGGCGAGCACGATGGGCCACTTTTCACAGCAAAGGACCCTCAATTGGATGAGTTTGAAGGCCTACAAAATGCGTCACATTGCTGTCACGATTTGATGGCCGGTCCCTTCATTTGATGCCAATTCCAGCCCTAGCGAGTCGAGTGGAAACCCAGCTTCTCACTCTGTCTCGCCAATGGTAGATTTTTACTTAAGACAATGGTTACATACCCGCAGATTTTCAAAGTGATGCTGCATTCACTTTCCTGGACAGTTCTTATATGTAGGAAACGGATCCGCAGGCCCCGTGAGGAACGGAGGGGGAGTAAAACATGCCGAAGTTCGGCACATACTCCCATCAGGGGCAAACGTCGCCGACTGGCCAGAAAGAGATTGTGACTGGTGGCCGTAGCCATCCAAATCAATGATCTGAGCTTTTCTGAAATGGAAGATGCGCCTGGAAAAATGACTTTTTGATACTGTATTAGTACAGCCATTTGCGGAACTTAGGCCGTTTTTTCTTCCCTTCTGGACTGTTTTGACCAAATCGGCTGCCCTGCGCTCTAATCTCTATTAAACTCAGGGGTCACAAACAAATTGATCGAAATAATACAATATGTACCACAAGTCAAAGGCAAAGAACCCGACAAATATCCATCAATGACCTCCCCACCATCTGGTCCCACAGAAATGCGAGGAGGTGACCTGACAGTGCGAATGAGAAATTCACAGGTGTTCTTCATGCACTGATTCTGGCCAAAGGTTTCTGGATCGTAGCTGGAACGCCACAATTCTGCGAACGGCAATCTTTTTCTGTCTCCAAAAATCGTGCTGTATAGAAAGAGGGAGGGCCTCTCTGGCGCGACAGTGGCCAAAGTCCACGTCTTCCCCGTCGCAATCGTATATGAGCAGTTTTCTTCCCCGTGGCCGGTGCTTCTGGACTGATGATGATGGCCGCCCATACATGCCATTCAGCTAGCACTTTCTTACCAACCCAACTTTCAATCGCTGTGACAAAGAGCCCTGCCCACATCCGCCCAGGCGCCTTCTTGCGAAAACACTCAGCAAAATATGAGTATTCCGCAAGATAGGGAAAGTCTTTGATCCAGTTCAGACGTTTTGTTCCCTTGGCGAATCCAATAGGGTGGAGCCAAATCGTTCTGTGTTCGCTCGATTGCTCGCCCCCATTGATATCGTGCGAGAAACGCTGTAGACTTCCAAGGAATTGCCGTATTTGAAGATTGGTTGAAAATGGCGCTGTTAAGGGTCTGGGTGGTCGAATGCGCATCTAAAATGGGTCAATGCCGATCGTAAATCAAGTGGAAATCGTCTACCTTCTCTTTCGCTTGAAGAGTTTGATGAGCCTTTCTCGGCCGTAATATCCGGACCATGGCAAAGTGGGAGTGGCGGTAGAGGGAGACGGTGATCTAGGGACCTGCAATTTATCACGCAGTTTATATATCTTGGCTGCATCCGGATTATAATTGTGGAAAATGCCAAAACAAGTCATATCGAACTTGGCGAGACAAGACGGCCATCACTGAATCCTAAGTCGCCGAAGCGATGGACGTTTCGATTTTGACTCACGAGAGATGCCCTTTTGCCTCTTGATTGCCACGGAGATCACCATGTCATTTTTGGGGGGAGAAAACCCAACGGCGGAAGAATTTTGAGCACCGAGGTTTACCTCAGGGAGGCCACTTCCTCCAATCGCGATATCAAGTTATCCACAATCCCTTAATTGCCACAAATGCTATGGTTGCGGCCAAGACTTCATGTCAAAGCCGCATTTTTCATCACGCAGCAACAGATGGAATGCGACCGGGGGTGGGATGGTGGCGTAAGAAAGGAGGACGCATGGGAGGCTGTGCCTCTTTTGAGCGGATGTTGAATGGGCTGATCGGGGGCGAACCAAGTTGTGTAATATTCCCATATTTGGGAGTATTTTGCTTCCTGTGCATTCAGAAGTGGAATGAGTAAAATTTTGTTGCGTGATTGTGTTTGTGTGCCTGAAACGAGTCTTCTGTGTGGCGAACGCAAAGATTAACCACGGGCGAACTGAGTTGTGAAATATTCCCGTATTTGGGAGTATTTTACTTCCTGTGGCATTCAGGAATGGAATGAGTATGAATTTTTTCGTGTGATTGTGTTTGTTGTGCCCGAAAGGTGCCCTCTGCGTGGCGAACACAAAACGTATTTTGGCGGTAAATCACATTTTCCTCCTCCAATTTTGGCGTAGGGTGGAGAATTGAGCCCAGGAGGGCTGTTCTGGTGACAACATCCAAAAAAAAAAAAGAAAGAAAAAAAACCCCCCCGCTCCCAAGTTCTGTAATTATACACCAACTGCGACGACGAGTTTGTTAGAATTTCTGAATGAAACGAATGGAAAATGAGTTACCGTAGTGTAGGTTGGAAACATTTGGCGGTATATTTCCATGTATACAGGGGGTGATCTGTAGAAAAGCCACCATAAGCACCACACATCTGATATACCAGGGTGGCGCAATTGTTCGGCGAGAGGACTGGCCTCTGAAATCCCATGCAGAACGGGAACCCTACCTATGTGGGTCGACTGGAGGATTCAAAGCCAATGCGGTACAAATTCGGCTTGCCGATGGACACGGGCATGCATCTGCTGTACTCTAATGACACATTTAGCTTCAGCTTTTATATCCACCTGCTTCGCTGTTTGACGCGTTCCTATGCATGCCCGGCGGCTTCCCACATATCTTTGTCAACGCGGCAATTTTCATTGGAGTTTTGGAAACCATGCTGGCCGGCAGATGGACTTGCGTTCAAGTTCAACATTTCAAACCGTCATCCGACGGTTTCATCCGGATGACATCCGGATGACCTATGCCGGTCCTTAGGCCGCCTTAGATATGAGTCATACATCCAGGTGCCTTGCGTATGAAAAACAAACACAAACACCCCAGTCGTTTGTTTTCGCTCATGTCCTCCAAGCGCGGCCGCAAACGCAATGACAACCTGCCTCCAAATTCCGCCCGCAATAATCAACGTGCATTCAGAGCTCGTCGCGCGGCCCACCTCGAGGTCCGCACGCGTACTTCATTGAGTGTCCTTTGCTTACTTGGTCATCATATGCAGGCCCTGCAGCAGCGTATCTCGGAGCTGGAGGAGGAAAATGGCCGGCTACGACAGGCTCTCAATCTTCCTCCAGCGAATCGCCCCCCAATGGGTACGGGCCCTACCGGCAGGGACAAGCTCAAATTCCCTGTCGCGGCAGCTCTGTCAAGTGCCTTGGAGGAAGAGGTCGAGAAAGGCTCGGGCCTTCGTGGTCTGATAGGCATCAAAAATATTGGAGTGCCTCTGTAAGCGCACCAAACAAGTCGTCAATACTAATGCAATAACGTTAACTCAGAAGGGTGGTCAAATCAGGGTTTGATGAAAGCCAAAATCAGGCAGTCAACGTCGGTCCAGCGTTTCCCACATGGCTCGACCCGAGTCTGAGATGCAGTGGTGGGGACCAACTAATTATGGAGACGCTCATTGACCCAGCGGGGAACGAGCCCACTATGACTGTTTCACGCAATTACCCTGCGAAATCCAGGATGTTTCTTAGAACACCTCCTGCCGCAAATGTTGCACAATCCTACCAGTGCTCCAGTTGCAATGCAACTCAATCTCCTGAGTGGAGAAAGGGGCAGCGTGGCAACAAGGAACTGTGTAATGCGTACGTCACCTACGGTCTCCTGCCTTCTCTTTAACTCACCACCCCATGAAAGCTGCGGTCTAAGATATGCCCATGCTCAGGCGAAGACTCAATAAGTGATGGAAACATCCGGGATGCAGAGGAGTTCGAAAATGTAGCTACTCGCTATGGTGAAGGTGACCCATGTAGCCAGAAAACATAAGCTAATGACCCTTAGTAAATATACTTCGTAATCTCCCTGACTTGTACTTGGTTGGTGGTATTTTGTCGTGAAAAATCGTCATGCCTTTCAAAATCCAAGCCCGCCCACACCCGCAAACTCGGGATCCAGAATATCGAAAACGCCCTCATCGAGGCCATCGCGGGCCACGTCAACCCAGCTACTACCACCGCCTTCCCCATCCCCCCCGCTGACCCCGGCACTAAAGGCAACTACGCAGGCCCCATCGCCCTCGGTGTGTGGGTCGAAAACGCGCAGGATCGCGTCCGCCTCATCGACCAGCTCATATTTGCGCGGGCCCGCACCTACGCCTTCTGGATCGTAGCACACGAACACCTCGCCATCCCCTGGGTAATGACCATTGTCGCCCCCCTCCATCGGCGGCGGCTCTATTGGAGCGGAGAGAGCACTGAAAGCTGTCGCCTCACTCTTCATGTGGACCGACGACACGTTCGGGAGGGCCCTCCAACAGGCCACGTACGCCCACGACCAGCGCACCCTCGATGAACGCCAAGGTGAAATTTGAGCTATTGGTCCTCACCTGAGGGTCTCTAAGGTGTTTGTTCCACCAATACATGCAAAGTATTGACAAGAAAGTGGTTCATTTCTTATCCTAATGTACAGCTTGAGCATCTACATTTTGACACCCTGTTTTGAAGCTGAACAATTTCCGAGTCCTGATGGAAATAGTTACTCTCATAACATGGGCCATAGCTACATGGTATTGAAGCAAGTCAGATCAGGTCTTGCCTTATGCTCCACACCGTCAAAACCCGCGGCATAATATGGAATTCAAGAGCCCTCGCATCAAGGTCTGCGATCCGTTGACCTTCTGAGCACCATGTCGCAAGTGACCGAGCTCTCGTATCGAGCTTTCACAACAAGTTCTGGGCGCCGTGGGGTAGCGGAGCAAGCGTGCATTCTCAAGTTCGCCCTTCAATTCCAGACTCGTGGGTCCCACCTTAATTTGCAAATCGTCTCGCCTCTCTTGCCTCGGTGAGTCTTACTCCGATTTGTTTCGAGCTCGAACTGACATTTTTTTTGTTTCCCAGCCTTGTCTTTTGGATTATTTTCGGCAGGTCGGGAAAGTACCCGTTTCTGTTGTTTTTCTCCCTTTCTCCTTTCGTCGTTTTTCTTGATCATGTACAATTGCTTGATAATGAATACTCCGAATATTATGTGTCTACAGCCGGAAATTGCATGTTATTTACACTAGTGTCCCATTAGTGGCTGTCAAGAGTCATGCTTTCACTAAAAATGGTGATTTCTGTGTGGCGCGCTGGCGGAAAGGGAAACACTTGAGATAATTAAGCTTTTTTGTTCTACCGCAAATCAGCATGGCTGTACGTGCAAATCCAAGCGTGTTGCAGGCAATTTAATCTCCCGGCACTCTGGTCACCACTGGTGTCCAAAGTCACACTTTCACAAAAAATTGCAATTTCTGTGTGGCATGCTGGCGGAAAGGGAACCACTTGACACAATTAAGCTTTTCTGTTCTACCGCAAATCAGCATGGCTTTACGTGCAAATCCAAGCATGTTGCAGGCCATTTGATCGGGTGTAGGGAAGGTCATGCTAGTGTCGCGTTAGTGGCTGTCCAGCATTACACTTTCACCAAAAATGGCAATTTCTGTACCTTAAGCACTTGCGAACTTATTCGCTGCCCGTAAATTGGACTGGAGCGTGTCAAGAATTTAATACTTGCCTCCGCTGAGCTCCCCCTTCGACGTAGATTGATTCATACAGTGATATTACACCTGCAGTCGCGGTTCTTACTCCAAATTGTCCGGGAGCGCGAATCCGGCGCACGTCGGGCCATTTCTCTCTCCCTCTTTTCAGAGGCGGTGCAAAATCAACAAAAACTTCAAGCTCCCTTCGGCGCTCCGCAACCTGACTCCGCTCCAACGTCGGTCGTCAAAGCGCTTAGATATTATGATCGAGGTGGAGGTCGGATCGTGATTGGGAGCTCCTGAAGCCATTGATGACGATTATGGGTGCCCCGGGGTGGTTTAAAGAAGATATACAGCTCCTCGATACCGCGCGTGAGTCGAAGCGTGCCAAACGGCTACAAGTGCGCTTGGAAAGTGCTATAGGGGACCAGCACCGCCCTTGATCGGAGCGGCAGCTTTGTACTTATTTGTTCTAAATCACATGGCAGAACTACTGGCAAAATATGTAGGCTAACCAAGTCGCTAGACAACCAATAAGTCTTTGGGAAGAGGAGGCCGGGAACCAGCGCGGTTCTGGATTTTGAGTGATAGCTCTGCGGTTGATGTTAAAACTGCGCTTGCTAATCCTGCTGTCCTCCAAATTCTGTCTTCTGCAGCGACTCATGGGCCCGGCGGAGCTTTCTTAGCCCTATTCCGAGAAGCACAGACCGGAAATCTCGATGACCAGGCGTCTTTCGTCGCGATCTGCAACCAATTCGCGGACAGAAGGTGTGGAGAATTGGCATTACGTGATTACTGACCAGCGCGGCCGACGGTGCAAAATCAGAGGTCGACGCACAGTAATTAATGATGAAGGTCAAAACAAAAAAAGCGTCTGACGTACGAAAACTCGGTGTATGGCATCCACATTAGCTGCCCCGTCTACGACGACACGGGTCCCCATATCGCCTGCATCTACGGAACCCACTTGCTCACCATTGGAGTCCTGTTTCTGTGCCATGCTCTGATCATGACGCTCCTCAGCAAGATTGGTGTCCCTTTGTACATCCGCGGCATATTCAATCCGGAAAAGCAGGATGATGGCGCAGCGAGGAGGCTGTTCCTCGATACCCTGTTCCAATTCTTGGTTGATTCCAACGGTAACATCATCGACGTCACCTTTGAAGGCTTCTTTGGTGTTGACTTTCATCTTTGGTTCCGTCCGCTTTCTTGGAAATCTCACTGCCTTCACTGAATATTGTCAGGCGAGCTTTTCGACGCTTACATGAAGCGCGGTATGCCCCATATCGAACGTGTTACTTGCGTATTTCGCGCGCGACACTTTCTCACCATTTGGCGTGCAAACATTATCGAGTCTGAGTCGCGTTACCCAGACTTGTTCCAAAAGCAAAGCAGTTTCCTGGGGCCCTATTCCCAGCAAGACATCGCGCCGGCAACCAGTATCGATAATAGCTAAGAATATTCCCAAATGCGGCTGGACTTTGATCGAAGCTGTGCTCGCCTGTGAGTGGGCTCTCCCTCCTGCTCGATACTCGTCATCGCAAAAAAGTAACCGCAAATTGATTCACTGTGCCAAATCACGTGCACTGAGCTCATCCATAACTTACCACCGAATATCTACAGATATTAGCTGAAGACCCCATAACTTGTTTTGCAAGAATTGACCCAGTATTGCTCTCCAGAGACCAGAAAGGATCTGCGACCCATGTTTAAATTATGACATTTTATCCAATAGTCATGTCCATTGCTGCGCTACATCGCATTCAAGTGTGAGGGTGATTCTGAGCTCAAATCACCAGCTATTGATATGATCCAAAATGGTATTCTGCACTACTTAACGAGTACTTTTAGACTATCCAAGCAGTTCTTACTCAGAGTGGTGCCAAAAAAAGTTGGTTTTTACACTCTGAGCAAAAATGTGTTATATCTACCACAATTTCCTTGTTTGGAAGTCTGTCAATATACCCAAATCTCTTCCATTCGCTCATATTTTCGGTCCATAAGTTATTTGGGGCAATTCGGTGGCCTGAATCCTGAGAACCACCACCGTCCATCACTTTGTGCCATGACGAGTACATGCAAAAAAGAGCTTTGCGTAGAGGAGAAAGACGACGTGTGAGACGTGGCGGAGAGAGAAGAGCCTGTGGCTATGTAGATTAGATGACATCTAATCTACACTGCGAAAGACGGCAGCCGGCACAGATCTATATACGCGCTATCGCACTACCTTGCCTTCCACTCAGGCAACTCGCAAGCTCGTCTTCCTGAGCTCGCAACTAATATCATTAGACTTTTTGCTGAATTTTTGGGATTTTTGTGCACTGTGTTCGAGGTCGGATCCAAAGTCCGGACAAAAGTTGTGTCGGACCTCGGCCATGGCCAGAATCCGGACAAGATTTGGTGCCCCCTGACGGACGAAAGTCCGGACAAAATTTTGTGGTGAGGCGAAAATCTGGATGTAGCCTCCCATGGGATAATCATCGGTCCTCCTGACCACCAGCCGAATATGCTGGTGTGTGGTAGGAGTTCCCTCCTGCCAGGGAAATTCAAAAGAACGATTTGACTCTTCGACGCATAATTCCGGCGACAAGTGGTTCTTTTGCCCCAAACACACCCCGAATACTTATCGAGGGCTCGGACCGAGTGTGTTGCAAAGCCCATCAATGCGCTCGCAGATGAATAATCCAAACATTCTTTTGTCAACTTAGTGTACACTAAATGTTGAAGTCCAAAACTAATTTTCCGCCTCCTCAATTAACTCGGAATCCCTTTCCGCAGTACTGATTAAACTCCAAAGCCATAAAGTGTGCGACCACTTCGTTTGAGGGCATAGACAACATCCAGGGCCGTGACTGTCTTGCGCTTGGCGTGCTCCGTGTACGTTACAGAATCGCGGATGACCTGATGTGTAAAGTAGGTCTCTCAAAGGGAAATCAATACTAGATGTATTCATGGACTCACATTTTCCAGAAAGATCTTCAATACGCCGCGGGTTTCTTCGTAGATAAGACCCGAAATACGCTTGACTCCACCCCGACGAGCGAGACGACGTATCGCTGGTTTGCTGATGCCTAACCAACGGATACAGTAACCATACCCAAGCGTATATTGATTTTTAACCAACCTTGAATGTTATCGCGCAGAATTTTTCGGTGACGCTTGGCGCCGCCGACTCCGAGGCCCTGAGGAACCAAAGTGGTCAGAATTCCGTTTATCTACATAGCTAGATCGATGGGCACCAACTTTTCCTCCTTTTCCACGACCGGCCATCTTTGCTGATGGGGCGAATGAGCTTAGAATTCGGGTATGGAGTATGACGATAGGGGATAATGCTGTCGAGAACGCTCAGCGCGGAAATGAGTTTGGATTTATCTGAGCAAAGGTACAGGTTTATAATACTCTGGGCGGCTTCCCGCCAGCCGTAATCTCGGATGCCGCAAACCCGGACTTCGGGGGGTCAATTTCTCTTTCCCGCCGCGTCTGACGGTATGAGAATTTCCCTCGGGTAAGATAGGCCTATAGGTTACTGTAGAGCCAGATACAGGTTTTCCCTGAGGAAATCATTGAAAAATGCGCTCAAGGCGACCGTGATAGAGACACAAGCACCGGCAACTGCTTAGGGTGGGCGAGAATCCGTGAACTTGTCCTCCTCGATTTCAAGGAACAGGCCAAGAATCATGGGAAGACATTGGTAGCGGTGTTTCGTGTGAAAGCCATTATACTAAAGACAAAAAACAAGGGCCTGAACTGATTAGAGCTGAGCCGAAGAAAAAAAAAAAAAACATGCTCACAAATGTAGCATTACGGACAAAACCATGCCTTTCCAAATCCACCTGTTTCACCAACAAACTCGTCCGCTTCGTCTGAGGGCCCATTGGGTGTATCCTCCCATTCGTCGGCCTCTACAGGCGTTGCTAGCTTTCCCTTTTTACCCTTTCTGGCTAGTTTTTTTGCGGTATTCATTGGGGGAAGTGGTGAACCCAGATAGATAGTCCCAGGTATATGGTGCATCCTCGAGGTATATCCCGGGTAATATCCCGGGATCGAGGATGTTTCGGATGTAATCCAGGGTGCAGTCCTTCAAGCGAACCTTCAAGCGAGGGGTCATTGATGACTTGTTCGCTTTCTCGGAGGGCAATCTCGGCCCATGCAGGGCTTGATGAGGGTAGAGTGAAGGTGCGGGATGCTTTTGGGGAAGCGGGTCGTGCCAAGCTCTGCATATGCGCCCGGGACCGAATCCATTCGTTGGATGGCTCCCCATAAAACATACCAGCTCTGTGCCTGACCACTGGGATGGAGGATTCGAAGAGGAAGACAAGGAACTCCCGGATGGATAGGCCTAAGAACACAAGCAATGAAAACAGAAGATGACACTGTATCTGAGGATTTTGTAGGTCCAAAGCGGGGGACACTTGGGATAAAAGTGAGGCCCAGTCCGGATTCGCGTCGATACCTTGCAGGGGGGTCGGTGTCGCCATGCTAATTAGCGCGACGAAAGCGCGCGACGCGTGGTCACGATTGTGTCACACAATGTGACATTTCGACTCGTCTCTTTCGATACCGCGTGTCTTTGTCGGGTTACCTCAGAAAATCCTATAATATTTAGAGGGACTCTTGACATGAATATAAATGGATCCTTCCGCAGAGACTCATTGATACACCTATTTCCTAGACCGCAGAAGCATGATTTATAAAAAGTGGCAAGTGCCAGATTGACACGGAAACAGAAAGGTTTCAACGTGTTTTATTTCAAGGAAAAAAAGCCCCCAGCATTGCCATACATATTATCTAGAGAGAACAAAAAAAAACCTAAGGGAAAGAGCAAATATTGAGGTGGCAAGAAACAAATCGGCGACCCGTCTGTTTGACGGACTTTGAAGCAAGCCCCTTCAAGAAGGTCCCCCTGAGCACCTTTTCAAAAGGACCAGGGCCGTCAAAATAAATCTGAAGAGACAGTCTGAACCGGAATTTCGCTGGCTATCCTCCCAGCAAGACCCCGTCAAAATCCGGCTTGAAATGATTGCACAGTGGCCAAAATACTGTTTTGGTGCAAAACCTCGGCACATTGTTTGGTGATGGCCTGCATTTGTTTGGATTGGCATGGAGAGTCATTAGCGTCCATCGGTGTCTAATTGTCCGAAGGTTTCCGCTTTGTGTCTGGTAACAAACTTGCCGAGGCCCAAGTTGTAAAAGCTACAAGTGCTCGCCGGCGCTCCGCGCCGGCTCCCACTTGCTGATGTTAATTTTTAGAGTGGAGAAAGAAGCGGCCTTTAAAGCTGAAGAAAAAGGAGTATGGGGATATGGCTTCAGACAGGCTCATAAAGAGAGTGAAGTGAAGTGATGCAAAGCCGAGAAGAGCAAACATAAAAAATTATAAGTTCCAAAAAAGATCCTTCACAAAACTGTATTTCACCGATCCAGCAATTCCGCAGATCGGCATCCGAGCGGAGCTAAATATAATTGAAGTTCCACATGACCTACCTACCTACCACATGCCAAATAGCTGTCGTGCGAGCAGCCCGTGCTTTGATTGGGCAGCGCAATATAACCATATGGAGATACGGCTTCAGACAGACAGAGAGGCTTAATTTTATAAAGAGGGTGATTATCTCCATTGTGCAGCCCTGTGTGTCTCAGTTGTTGTATCCGTCCTCCAACATTCACATGCTGTTGGAGCTCTCAGATATAAATGGTGCGGCGATCATAAACTACCTCTCCTTCGCCCTTCATGTCCGACTCAGAATTTGTGAACTCGCTCGCGCAGTTATTTCTCGGCCTACTCGATGACGCGCCAGCCCGACGTGGTCCTGTAGGCGAAGAGCGGAGTACCCGAGGGAGGGGAGTGGTTGACACGACGGTGATTATCGAAGGCCCGAACGGGGCAGATGTCGGTGTCCGAGCCTGTGCGCGCGGTGAGGAGGCATTGACCGCCCGATGTCTGCGTTGTCTTCGTCCAGACGAGCTTTATGTCCCGCACGCCGCGGCCGTTGATGACGAGATCGGTGATGGAGGTGTCGCGGCAGGTTGTCGCGCTTGGGGTCGAACTTTGCCGCGCTGCGCAGGACCAGTTCGCCAAGACGGCGACAACCCCCGAAGGCCGCGAGTGCGAGTGAGGCCATGGCCGCTCCGTAGGACGTCTCGGGATCAAGGACCGCCAGAAAGGCGCGAAGGTGTGCCGGGGTGACGGGGGCCGCGTGCGGGGCGGCTGAAGGAAAGGCCCGCCTTGACCGACGATTTTTTGAGGAGTGCAAGGCGCTCGTCGTCGCCGAACCACGGCGCGTCATTGTAGATGTGCCACAGGCGCAGGCCGCAGAGCCAGTTGCGGATGCAGCTGCCCGTGCAGGTGCCCCTCGCCTCGGAGACGAATAGGGCGAGTAGGGTGGCGACTGGCGGGCATGCGCGCGTGCTCCGAGATGTCATGACGGTCGCAAAATTGGTGGAAACAAGTGAGGCCGGCCCCGCAGGACTCCAGCGTCTCCGGGACATGTGCGCCGACGAGGCCCTCGAAGAGAAGAACTTGTTCTTCGAGGGAGGCGCCCGCCTGCTCCAAAGCGCTGTGGGAGACGAGGCAGTACTGCGCAGTCCACATGAAAACGCGCCGACAGGCGGGGACGTGCGGCCGGTAGAAACTGACCGCGAGACGATTTTTTTGCCTGAGGTTTCCGAGCCTGCTTTAGCGGGAGACGGGCGTTTACGGCGACGCGGATATCCGAGATGGTCAGCAGCCGATCTGTCGGACGCGATGTGGATGAGACGCGAGAGGGGAAAAAGGGGGATGGGTCCAGGCGGGGTCCTTGGGGGAGACGGGGTTGTGCAGGGAATGGAAGCGAACGCGCGGCGCAAGAAAGTGAGGTCGAGGATGTTGCGTCCTGGTCGTGTGAAGTGTGGCCGGACGCGGGTGTACTACGGTGCGATGAGAGGGAGACGGGTGACAATGATGGTAAACGTACAAGTTTACGGAGGACGGGAAAGATGGAGATTCTGGTGTGAAGAAGGACGAACTGTGGAAGTATGAGACGGGTGCGATTCGTTTGCGGTGCGGAACGTACCGGGAAGACAAGATAGACGAGGGTGAAGGAGCGGACGTGTGTGGATGCGCGGCGGAGACGTGCAGCGAGTGCGCGACGGTTTCTGACGTTGAAGGTGGAGGGCAAGAGGAGCCGAAGGCGCTGGGAGACTGTCAGAGCGAATCTGTTGGGGAAGGGAAGAACATACGCGATGTGGGGACGGAGTGATGAGATGGCCAATGATAGCAAATCTGAGCCAGTTTGACTAGAATTCAACTCAAGCTGATGATCGTGCCAGTCGCCTAATAGCCGCGTTACATTGCGCCTACTTGTTGTGCAAATACAATGAACTGTGCTGGGCCGACGCTCTGGGGCATGTGGTTCAAAATGTGAATTAAATCATTCAACAGTGGTCCGATAGGAGTGAACGGCGTGAATACCAGAAAAGAAACATACCCATTTGCGTAGAGCACTTCTGGTGTAGCCGTTCTCCTTCACGAGAAGCGCATTAACCACCGCTTTGACAGTGGGATCGTCCTTGTATAGTCCAAGACGTAAGGCGGTCGTGTGATCCATGATATATGTCTACACAGCAAATGTCAGGGTGCTCCTGGTATAAGAATCCATGCACTTACCTCCACCAGTGCGACGACATTGTGTAACATGTGACGGGCCGAATAATGAAATGGCGGAGGAGTGATTTAGCAATTTCTAGTTACTCGTGAGCAGGGTAGAATAGCGAAATGAGACCAACGTACCACTTGCTCTGGCGACGGCTTCCAGCTCTGTACACAGAACGCTGCGATATTCTCAAGACGACTTTGCATCTGCTGAATCTGGTCTTGGATTTCGTCATTTTGGCACTCCGAGCGAAGAAGGCCGAGGAAGATTGTTATAAGTAGCGCGATCCTCGCTGTTCATCTGTAGGGAATTTAGTTATTAATGCTGTAGTTAGAGTAAAAGAAGGTCTGCGAACCTTGCAAAATGCATGCGCAGCCTTGCGCTGAATGCTACTGAGCCCATATTCAGTGCTGAGCTCGTCGACATTGACGAGGCTAGCCAGGGCAGGCAGTCTGCTCGAGTGGTCGAGGTTCTGCATCGTGGAGAAGGGCCTCCGGTCGTATCCCGTGCTGGAGGCATTGCCTGAATAAGGGAGATATTGAGAGTGAAAATTTCCCGGGTAGCCAGGGCCAATCGGATCGTAATTCTCGTTTTCGACGGGACCTATGGTCCCGGTTGTAGGGCGTGGATCGCTGGGGCGAGGATAGACTGCGCTGGACGCCGAGAGACAGCGGAGGAGGCGACTCAGAGCTACGAAGCGACATGGGGAAAGTGAAAAACAAAAAAAAAACGCCACTGCAAACAAACCTCACTTGCCTTTGATCGTGCCATCCATGCGCGTCAGACCTTGGACAGAAAGCCAAAAGCCTTGGGCACGGCCAGGTCAGCATTGTAAGTTGCATACGACCCAACAGGGATTTTTTCCGTACCTGATGATAGCCGATTTTGGATATTTGCATACACAAGTCCCGGGACAAGGACGCATTCAGATACTATATCAATGCGGCGGCTGGAAGGGAGACCCAGGACGAACTCCAGGAGCTCGCGCAGTGGCATCCTACGGCTGGATATGCTGTATCGGAGGGCAGGATTGCGGAGACCAAAGTCGAGACCAAGCCTATAACCATCAAAATTGAGAAGGAAAACCTCTCACTGGGTGACTCCCCCAACCAGCCCTTGCCTCTGACTGTTGCCTGATGTATTTCCAGCACCCACCGTATCGTGCGCCGTCTCCCAAGTAAAATCCTCGACCAAACGAGCACGGGTCGAAGAGCCCGAGGATCACGCCGTCAAACTTGAGCACGACATCGTCCCGGCTATCGTAGAGCCACTTCAAAGCGACAAGCTGCGCATCTCTGTGCTGGAGGCCGAGGTTTCCAGCCTCCGCAAACAGATCGTCGTCAACCAGCAGGACCACGCAGCGCATCATCCAAGAGCTGCAACGGGACTGGCAGACGATGCGGCAGGATTGCATTAACTGCCAGGTTCGAGTGCGAGGGCTGAGAGTTCGGATGGATCGAGTTGAAGGTCACGTCGATGAGATCGTTGTGCATCTTCCCGCTGAGGACCCTACAGCGCGTGCGACGAGGGGGATCGAGCAGGTCCAGTGTCACTCCAGAACCCCTCTAGCTCTCTCTCCTAGTCTAGACAGCGGTACAATTCAAATGGATTCTGAGGAGAAATGGAGGTGGTATCTATACTTTCCATCGGTGCGTGGCACACTCCGACTGAAACTCCAAGGTGACTGACACATGCTCGAAGGCAATGCCGACGGTACGCATCCATCGCCCTCGTCCAGACGTTCTGTCAGCAACCCGTCTGAGGACATCTGCCCCGTTCGTGCTTTGAAGCACCAAAAACCCACAACAGCCTATGTGGGCCGCACGCGGCGGGGTCCCAAGATAAGGACACCAGCAAATCCTCGCAGTCTTTTCATGGAATGTGTATTCATTCCGACCCGAACTAAAGTGACTTATCGTCCTCAGTGACAACAATGCCCAGACAACGACAACGACTCTATGCCCTCACTGAGAACCGTCAGTAACTCAACTGATTCTGACTCGCAAAGCTCGGAAACAAACCCACCTACTCTGCGCACGGCAAGCGCCTCCTCTGATAGCGACATACATAGACGAGTACCGCCTGCCAGGAGATCCAGAGGAAACATTCGAGGATCGCCTAAAGACTTGGGCACGCACTACTGAGGAGTTCTGTGAGCCGCTGAAGGGATAGCCTTCTCCGAGGTCTCACCGCTTGGGTGACTTGATGAGAAATACCGTCGCGGCGTTGTTAGAATTTTTCCAGCCATACCCCGGCGATGAATTAGTCCCTTGGTCCGACGACCGCAGAGACTCCACACGATTCCGGGTATTACGTCCTATCGATGAATGTTATACCATTGAGGACTCGTACATGGACGTAGTTCTGATCTTACCTTTAGAATGGCTCAGAGTCCCGTCATTCCACTTGGTGGAACCGTTTTGGTCACGTGTTGGGCTTCGTAGAAGTTTAGGTGGGGTCGCCTGTATCTCAGAAAAAATTGTAAGCCACCCAGCCCTGCGCCGTATTTTTTCGAATCTTTGATCCTACTCCCGAGGTAAAAGGTTGAGAATTGAGCCCACGGCATTTTTTCTCGTGAAAACTGACCAAAAACCAAAAAAAAAAAAAAAACGGGCCACGCCCTAAGTTCCTCAAACGGTTGTAACATCTATGGCTGCTGACCGTACCGTATACGTGGGGACCGGGATAGATCGTGGCATCAATCTCACCTTTGTACTTGTTTGCTCTATGCCAACAATGATTTCCGACCGGTTCCTGCCCTGTACCGCTCCCACAAGTGGATACCCCCGGTTAGATTCGACTGGTAGACATGCTTCTTATTACTATATCTGCATGCCTGTCGCACGAAGAGAAAAATCAGCCCCCATTCTCATGATACACTGAAATTAGTGCTCCACAACCAAATTGAACCAAGACTATTCCGATGCATTTTTCTCGAATGAGATATGGGAGTAGAATACAACTTGCACTGCAATCTAGTGATAATACATTTATCTGCTCAATGATACAGCTCTTCTTTTTCCGAGTCCGCCGCATCTACCGAGTCGTCCTTCTCCGAGTTCGCCATATCAACATCCGAGTCTGCATCTTCCTCACAATTACCCGCCATCGGGCATTTTATCTGATTCCTTGAAGCCGGTGCCGATGTAAATGCAGAGGGCGGAAAATACGGCCACCCACTGCAAGCGGCATCCGCGAACGGCCATTCAGCGATTGCGCAGGTACTCCTTGAAGCCGGTGCCGATGTAAATGCAGAGGGCGGAAAATACGGCCACCCACAGCAAGCGGCATCCGCGAACGGCCATTCAGTGATTGCGCAGGTACTCCTTGATGCCGGTGCCGATGTAAATGCAGAGGGCGGGGGAATACGGCCACGCACTGCAAGCGGCCGTCGCGAGGGGGACATGCAGATATTGTCCGGAACCTTCTCGAAGGGGGCGCGTGCATGAATGCGATTGGTGGACTGTATAATTCTGCGTTGAACGCTGCGGCGTGGGTGGGCAGGACAGAGATCATTTGGATTCTCCTCGAGAAGGGCGCCAATGTCAGCGCCAATGGCAATGCCTTGGGCAGTGCTGCCAGGATGGGCCATGGGGAGATCGTTCAGCTCCTCCTCGAGAAGGGCGCCGATGTCAGCATCCAGGATCGTGGCGCATTGCGATCTGCATCTCAGAACGGGCATAGCGAGATCGTCAAGATTCTCATCAAAAAGGGTGTCAACGTCAATGCAGGGGGTGGACGAAATGGAGAGGGTACTGCGTTGCAAACCGCAATCCGTAAAGGCCATAAGGAGATTGTTGAGATCCTCCTGGAGAATGGCGCCAACATTGATGGCTGGGGTCGGTGGGGTTGGTCCAGGAACGGTGCTTTGGAAATTGCGACCAGGGAAGGGCATCTAGACATTGTCCGCCTCTTCATTCACAAGACCAGCGACTTCGCTTGTGCACTTCGGGCCGCATGCGCAGGGGGTCATCTGGAGATTGCGCGTCTCCTCCTTGAGGAAGGCGCGAACGTTGATGTGGCTGACGGACTCGGATCCGACCCACTTGAGCTTGCGTCCGAGCGCGGCCATCGTGAGATTGTGCAGATGCTCCTCGACAAGGGCGCCAACATTTACAACGGGCCATCAATTGGGCAGGGCGTTAGACCTTGCATTGGAAGCCGGCCACAAGGATATGGTTCAACTTCTACTCGAACAAGCCGCTGACATAAATTGGGCACTTATGAGTGCGTCTAGACGCGGCGAAGTAGAAAACATTCAGCTGCTGCTCAAGTATCTCTCTCACGAAAATGCTGAGGAAGAGTCGGACGATCTCCGCTACGCGTTGGAAAACCCATGCCGATTCGGCCACACGGAAATTGTGCGTCTTTTGCTCGAGGCTGGCGTCGACCCCAACCCCTCCGAGGCGGACTGCTTCGAGGACACTGCATTGCAATGGGCGTCGAACAATGGCGACCTGGCCATCGTTGGGATGCTGCTCAAGCATGGAGCCAACGTGAACGCAGAATCCGACAGTTTTGGGAGTGCGCTGACAGCCGCGGCTGCCTGCGGTCACAAAGAGGTCATGGAAATACTTCTGAAGGCAGGCGCCAATGTCGACGGGGAGTGGGATAGCCCGCTGCGAGCAGCATCTGCGGCAGGCCTTGCAGATATTGTTTGCTTCCTTCTCGAGGCAGGTGCCGACGTCAACGCAGCCAATGGACTGGACACGCCATTGGGCTCTGCATCCGCTAACGGCCACGCAGAGATCGTTCGGATTCTGCTCGCTAACGGCGCTAGTGTCAATATCAAACGGGGACTCTATGGTGGCGCGTACAAGGCCGCATCACTCACGGGCAACCACGAGATTGCCCAGATCCTTCTCGATGCAGGTGTCGACTCGAAAGATGAGCTGGTTACTCAAACGTCATTATTAGGCCCTCAGTTGAAATTCGCCCCCAGCGAGCAGGTGTAGATGTACAACCCTTTGGTATTCCGGGATTCGGGGGATGGAAGACTTATCATCATTAGGGGTCACAGTAGAGTCCGACGTGTTTTGAACTGATCCTGGAATTGAATTAATTTTTATTCCGAAGTGAGATACCGTAGTATTTCGTTCAAATTGACAGGGGGTGCGACGCGTGACCCCTTCAACTAATTCGATAATTCGACCAGCGCCGATAATTTTGCGTGACACCCCGAAAATTTCGACTTTCGCAACGCAAAATTTCCAAAATTTCGCCTTTTTTTGCATCCTCCGGCCGATTTTGGGACCTTGGTCACGCTTCGGACAGTCGACAAACGCCTGCGTGATGCGTGACCGTGACCAAAATTCGATATTGACAGGGGGGTGCGTGATGCGTGACAGTCGCTTTGTCGAGTTTAGAACTTGTTTTACAGTAGTCTAATATATGGCGGTCGTTACTGGACAAAACCCGAATGGCCATGCATGACCGACCATCCGTGGTCATGCATGGAGGGCATGGCCATTCGTGCTGATGCGTGTCCATGCGTGTCACACGCGTTTTAAAACAATGGCCATGGATGATGATTTAGATGGTATGTGCTGTGACACATATTTGAGTGAGAAACGGCCATTTGTGGTCCATCCATGGCCCATGGCGGTAATATTTCAGCATTCTTCTGGGCTGTTAGACGATTTGGGAAGTTCAGGTTCAAACTTGTAGCACATCTTTATCTATGACACGATTTTTGAACATTTGAACATGAACATGATTCGGAACCACCGTCCCATTTCAAGTGGTGGGGACGTCCCCATTACAATGATAAACCTTTTGTAAAATTCCTACATCTTGCTAGACCTCACCGGCTGAACCAGAAAGTGTTCAAGACCAATATTGGCCAGGAAGAACACTTCTACGGTTCCTTTGGTTGAAAGGAAGGAATTATTTTCTAAGTGGACTTTAAATGTCAGGATATCTCAGGGAGTACTGAGAATGCTCATCTGCGCCAGCATATATGCCGGGGAAATACATAGAGGTTGCCAGGCAAGGCGGGAATATTTTCTTTCGGATGCAGAGCATAACGGTAAGAAAATTGCAGCGAAAATTGAAACGAGGCAAGATTCAACCAACAACACAGAGAAATGGCAGGAAATGGCAATGCGTGGCCATGCATGGCCACGAATGGTGCCATGCATGTTGAACATGCATGTGGAATGCATTCCAAGCGGTCATATCGTCCTCCATGCATTAAAAACGAATGGCCCACTGATTTCAGGAAAATAAAACACTTACCATCCACCGTGAGCCATTCATGCCGCACGCATGAACACGGAATGGCCACTCATGAAAATGCGTGAACATCGATGGCCATGCATGACCACGCATGGGCATCCGTGGCCACGGGGCTTTTGCCAGTAACACCTGGTATACTAATACTGTACAGTTTCGCTCAATTCTCCCTGGCTGTGTGACCTGTGACCGGCAGATTCGAACTTAGGTTTTCGTAAATGGGCTGAGCAGACCGTGACACCCAAAAAAAATTCGTAAATCCCGGGCAAGCGCAAACATTGTGCCAACACAAAGACTTCTGGACATACCAACGACAAAGGGGAAGATCTGGATTTACAAGTGTCAAACTAGCTACTCACCTATGCCTATTAATTATTGACTCCTTGCTGAACCAGTTATGAGCCGTGCTGGCATGTGGAAGTAAGTTAGAGAGCATTGTTTGACTGGTTTGGCCCCGATCACGTCAAATTCGCCATTCTGTGAGAGCGCCGTGGTGTTTTAAAACACCTGACGCACCGCACACGAAAATTGGGTTTTTGAGCTATTTTTCGTTGATTTTGTGACCTGTTTCGCATATTCGAAAATGCCCTCGGTGACCCGTGACAGGTTCGAAAATTTTCTTAAATTTTGGGCCATGTGACCCGTGAAAGGAGAATTGAGCGAAACTGTACAGTACTGCACGTGTAATGAGGGTGAATAGTTGTAACTTAAGCAGTCACCCGAATTGAATCAACCCAAGATCTTATTCAGATATGGAGGTGATCAAGTAGGTGGTTTATGACCGCTCTCATTGGAGCTGCGCTGCTTTCTGAAAGGTGTAACAATCTTGATTCACTGGCGCATTTTTGACTGGGCAGAAGCAAGAGGTTTAATCCCGCTGTTTCAGAATGGATTCAGACCTAGCTATCGTGCAAATAATAACCCTTTTATTCTGCTATATCTCAGGAATGGGCAAGAGCACACAGATCTATGCTCCATGTGGCCTGCGTTGACTTCACTAACACCTTCCCGTCGACTGATCAACCTACTCAAGTATTTCGCCTGGGTAGGGAAGAAAAATATTCGACTGGCTGCGAATGCTGTACAAAAGATGGCATATTATGTAAAGCACGGAGATATGAAGTCGTCAGAATTTAAGGCTTTCATCATTCATCACCCTATGCACCAGGGATGTCAACAAGGTTGATGAGGGTGGCAGAGCTCCCAGCGGAGGGGTAGCACGGATTTGGCTTCACTGATGGACAGATTAGCACTACGCAAAAAATGAAGGCACTGGACGTACGTTGTTTCGAGGTACAGGCGGTGAAGGACCTGCCGAAGAGCCTTTGGGGCATATAGGTACACGAGTGTCGGCAAGGGTCTTCATGTGGTTGCGGTACGTGTCTTCGTACGCTGCCTCGGTGAAATTGATCGCCAGTGTTGCGTACACCTGAATACAATGTGATGATCAGACGAAGAAGATAGTGGGTACACAAGGGTACGTACAGCTGTGGTGGCGATACAAATCATTGCATCCGGCAGCTCAAGGCGCTCAGGGTAGTCAGGGTCCGTTAAGGCAAAGAGATGCTCAACCTGTGTCTTGAATGCGCCGGTGAGAATGGCCTGCTTAATGACCACAATGATTGCAGAGTGGAGGAATGGCTCATCGGTCTTGATCCGAAACTACAGGAGCAATGAGGGCAGTGCAGACACGATGGGAATGACATACCGTGTGCGGATCAACACCAAAGATGTAGCGATGATCTTTGAGCAACTCTTCGACGAGCTTCTGCGTCGCTTCTGGTGTGAGTCCGGAGAATCTTGTACAAACCGGGCGCGACATTGGCCGCGACCTCCTTGATGCTGCCGTGAATGATATTGACACGATCGACGAGCTCAAAGGAGAAGTAGACAACAATGAAGGATTTAAAAGCGGGGGGTGTCGTACCAGATCTGCGAGCACCGCGAGGGTATTTCGGGTCGGTCATGAGACGCCCCTGGATGTGAACGGCATCGTCGCCGAGATTCTTGGCAGACTGGATCAGGTAGCCCTTCCCGAAGCCAGTTCGGGACAGGATCTGCATATACAAGTTCTCAAAAAATATAGCACTTTTGAGAAGCACGATGGCACCGCGGACGACGGCCTTGCAAGCATCAGGCTGGTCGTTGAGGCGAACGTCCTTGCCAGGGGGGAGGGTTGACGAAGCGCGCCGACTCGTGATAGCTGGACTCGGGGCGGGACGACAGGACGGAGGCAGCAGCGTGGGGCTCCACCTGACCTGGGGAGCGGAGCGCACCTGGGGCCGCTATATGCAGTGTTATCAAAAGAAAAGAAAAGTGAGAGTAGGGGAATGGCACCTCGAGATCCGCTTTCTTCTGGCGCGCGGCGGAAACCTTGCGCGTCTTCTAGTGCTTAGTGTGAGAGAGAGGAGTGGGATGACGGCAAACGGATCACGCTACCTTGGGCTTCACAGCAGGTTCCTCCTTGTCGCCGCTCTCGTCGTACAGGGTGACATCGGCGAGACCCTCATCGTCAGTATCGGGGACGACGAGCCCGTGTCCCGATGACCAAGAACCCGTTGACGAACTGCGGCCCGCGTGGTGCGATGCTTAATTTTATAAAGAGAGAGATGCAAATCGAATGGGCTAACGCTCGAGGAAAACGAGCCGGAATTGAGGCTGGGGCGGTCGTTATTGTAGGAACTTTTGCTGATTTCGAGAGAGACTATTCGCTGACTCGGATTCCGATAAGCGAACATTGACACGTCGGCGAAGATGAAACCACGGCTAACCTGCTGTTGGGATCCAACGCCCTGTGGGTGGGGTTATGCATCGAGCGAAAGCGCGGGCGCGAGCGGGCGCGAGAGCCTTCTGGCATGACGGTTTGGAGATCAAGTCCGAGGATGTTAAGGGCTCGCGTTCATCGGCTCGTTGATCCGCCTCACTGTTTGGAGCGAAAACAAGGCCAACAAACTCTTTTCTGCTCGCCACCCACCGACACCCACTACCCTCATATTCAATCGTTTCTGTCATGAGTAAAGTTGTGTTTGGTGAGCTCTTCATATTGTTTCCAATTTCCAGCCTGAGGCCTTTTGATTGATTCTCCACAGCCGGCAATCTGCCTTACAACATGAGCGAGGAGGAGCTCATTGATGTTTTCAAGGTTGCCAGTGAAGTCGTTGGCTTCAGGTATACGGCAATACATTCTCTTTATCCTGTGCTCAACCTTTTTTTCCTAGGCTTGCTTTCAATCGGAATACGGGCCAACCACATGGCTACGGATTCTGCGAATTGCCGGTACATGTATTCTCCCTTTTAATATTGTCATTGTTCGTGTCTGACCGGAAGTTCTTCACTTTCCAATTCACCTCTCCTTGAACTTTGGCAATCTCCGGATGAAAATTTACTGATCGTCGCGATCTTCAATCCAACTCGCCGATTGGCGTTGGTGACCATATCATTCAGATCATGAAACAGCTTTCTCTGCTGTACGCACGCTGGATGGCTACAAGATGGATGGTCGTGCATTGCGGTGCAGTCTTGCAGACTCCGATCCTTATCTTGAAGGCAAAACTACGGTTAGAGGAGAAATTGTGCCCACCAGCACAACTGAGCGCTGGAAACAACGGCGCACTGACGATCGCGGGGCCTGATGGGAGCGAAATTCTGGCCAAAATACCGGCTGGGAAGCCTCTGGGCGCCGATGAAAAAGCCCAAGACGCCATCACCTATGCCATCGCCCACATGGACAGAAGTCGACTGATTGAAGTCCTCGCCCCAAATGAAGGTAGTCTATCCTCTCGAATCTCCTGCATCCTCCATAGTTCTATCATGATTCTTCCTCCAGGCGTTCGTAATTACCTATCCGAAACGAGCCCGCCAGTTCCTGTCGCATCATCCACAAGTGGCTTATGCAGTCGTCATGGGGTTTGCTTACAAGCAAGACTATTCCTGAGAATATCCTTTCGCCAATGCTCGAAGGCAGTCACGATGCCATGCGTGAAGCCAGTCACGCTGCCATGCATCCTGTATCGGATCTTCACCAGCACTCTCCGCCGCCGCCGCCGTCGCAAAACTTCGGGCCCCCTCCCCCACAACATCAACATCAAGCCTACCCTCCGTCTCCATCCCGCTTACAGCAGCCGAAGCTGGTGCAGGGCATGATGCCCCCGGGAATGGCGGCTCCATCTCCAGGTGTGATGTTCGGCCAGGACTATGCAGCCCATGCGGCCACCTCCTTATCAACAACCCCAACCGTCGCAAGCGGCATCCTACCAACTACAAAATGGCAGTGGCGACGCACAGAATGCACAGGTACATCAAGTTCCCCTTCTTCAAGTCGCTTGAATTTTCATTCACTGCTACTCGCCTCACAGACTTCTCATTCGATTGTCTTGACGTCGATGCCTACGCCAATCACCGAGCTCACTGCAGCGCAGCGTGTGGCTATCGAGTCTTTGGTATGCCTCTTTTTATTGATGTAATGCCAGTATTGATTAGGCACGTTCAGCGGAAGATGCTGTTGGCGAATCGGGGATGATAACATGAGATTATCTACCACTTCTACGCGCATACGTTTGAGCCATTCCATTTTCTCCCTCAAGTCGAAGAAGAGATTCGGTACACGTTTAGAGACCAAACCCATACATGCTGTGCAAAAACTGCGTGAACAAAACAGGGTTACAACACCGTGAAGGCTGTTGCAGTGGGCGAGAGATTACAAGCCTTCACGAGCCTTCACCTTCTAAGCTCTCAACGAGTTACAGCGGCGGCATGTCTGCATAGAAGTGAAGCTCTTCTTTCAAGTCACTGGCTTCTTGCAATGGGGATATTTCCTCAAACAATTCCATATTGTTGGAATCGTCACCGATGCGGGTTGGAGGGCAACGCCACGTGAGCGTGATGCGAACGTGGAGGGGCACGACGCGGAGGGTACGCGTCGTGGACGTGGACGACACGTATCAGAGACGTGGCCGTGAGGTACGTTACAGGCATAGCCATGATCCGGAACCATGAAGACGCGGCAAGACGCGTCTGGACGCGCTGCCACTACGCGTTTCGCGCGCCACCCATTATTCTTGGAGTCAGGGAATTCGGACTCCGTATTATCTGCTTCACCATTGTACAAACTACCCATTGTTATTCTGGAGAGTATAAATACTGTGCTGTACTTCAGTCAATATACAGTCTTTCCCCCTTCATTTTCCCACACATATCCTCCAACCCGTAAGCTGAAGGCAAGTTCAAGTCACGGCTCTCAGACTCAGATAGTGTCAAGAAATCGTAAGTATTCGATTTTGGCTCGAACGCTGCAGTTATGGCTCGTTCATACCACTGGCAGCTAACAATGGAAACTTCAACCCAGCAACTGAAACTTCGGCAGGTTGACTTGTTAGCGGAATTCAGGGTCCATCAGAATAGTCCGACGATATCACCAGCGTCAATTCCCTATACGGCGGAGCTCATCCATCGGAGTCCCAGTAACCGATATTTATGAGTCGTACTTGTCTGCGCAACCAGTTCCACTTCGGAGACGTCAAATGGAAACAAAGATGCTTCGAATCCATTCGCTTACCTGATTCTGTGATGTGCCGACAGGCACGCGGTACGTTGATCCAGGGAAAGTGACGAACCTTCGTCGACATTCCTTGAACTCATGAACTTTCATAGAATGTCATCAAACTGATGAATTTAAGCGAAGTAACGAAGTGACGAAGATGGCGCGGACTCGCTCCCCGGTTCATCCGGCCCACAGTTTCCCAATGTTGAATTCTTGCTTCTGGCTCCACAGCGATGTCGAGATGATGGTTTCTTGAAAAACAGCCCCCCGGATCCGGACAGTAAGATGTATGTGAATGGGGAGTGAAAAGAAGACGTTTGGATATGGTACCCATGACATACCTTCCTCATCATTGCTGTACATACTGCTACCTCGCCGCGGAGATCCTTGAGCTCGCGGGAAACGCTGCGCGCGACAACAAGAAGCACCGTATCGTACCTCGCCACCTGCAGCTTGCCATCCGCAATGACGAGGAACTAGGCAAGGTGCGCGCGTTCTCTCGCTTCACATCCTGTCACTCGCGCTAATGCATGTGTCCACCAGCTGCTGGGCTCCGTGGTCATCTCGCAGGGTGGTGTCGTCCCCCACATCGACGCCGCCCTGCTGCCGACGGGCATGAAGAGTGCGTCTCTTTTCCTTTTCATCACGACATGCACTGACTCACGCCTGTCTGCAGAGGGCAAGGGGTGGCGTCTCACAAGAAGTGTACGTCCTTATTGCTAGATGGCACACGCATTTGACTGACACCGTTCACAGTTAAAAGACGGCGATGTACTCTGTACTATCCTCGTTCCTCTATGGTTATGGTCATTTTTGTTTTGTACTGGCTGTATTACTATCCCTTATATTATGGTCTTGCGGATACTATCGCTCGCATGTTGTCCTTGAAGTGTATACTCATTGTGGACGCGTTTCGAGACGGGAACAAATCGTGTTGCTCTTGGGTCCCGTCACGTCTCGTCTCGTCTTGGGGACCTCCATTCTCGTCGACATCCTCGAGCTCAAGCCTCACTTGGGATGGAGTATGGTGGCAGCCAAAACTTCATGTCACACCGGAATTTTGATCAGATTCCTTCCAGATTTGAGATTTGGAAGGAACTAGGGGGTGGTTTATAGGCAAATTCCTCATTTCAGAAGAATCGGAGGTACTCCTAATTTAGGGTTCAAAACGGCGAAATTTGGGCGGATTTTTTTTTTGGTATAAGGTGGAGGCCGTGGGAACCCAGCACTCTTTGTAAGCCGTGACTGTAACGCGTTACATCACGCGTCACAGTCTTATAGGAAACATGAGGTTGGGAGGCGGTTTTTTTTTTTTGTGTGTAGAAAACATGGACAATATGACACCCATCTTCACTTTGTTCTTTCATTCTGCACAAATTCTGCATCTGCCACCTCTATCCTGCTTCTGCACTCCACGGTGAGATCGAATGGCCAGAAGAGGATGGGGCGGGTGGAGGAATTTGATTTGGGATAAATGTGCCTGCAAGGCCCCTCTGAGAATGCATCACTTGTTTGTGACTTCTGGGCGTCCCTGGTGAGGCTTATTAATGCCGGAGGTGCAAAAAGGTTGATTGATGGCGCGGCACAGCCACCGGCCCGCCTGATCCGCAATCAAAAACGGCGAAATCGAAGTCATAAAAACATAATTCAAGTTTTTCAATATTCTGCTCCGATAGAAGTCTAGACTGGCTTCTTTGGATGCTTTTCCCACAGTTACAGAGTATTATGACCAGAACTGAGGTTGTAGTAGGGGTTACCAAATTGGGACTCAAACTTGTCACGAAGTTCGGTCCGCCACCATACTTTTGACGATATTGCCCGTTGGTGTGCTTGCCTGTCCATATACTTTGATTGACGCGGAGATCAGCGGTTGCGATCTTCTTGGCTCGCCCGGCTGCTAAGTATTTGACCGGCCAACGCCTGGATGTTGATGGAGGTTTGATGATGGTCGCCAACGGCACCAACCCTATTGCTCCGCCGGGCGGTGATGAAGAGAGCTCGACTCCCAGAGTTTAGTAATGATAGCGTGTCGAACATCGCGACAACAAGTATCTGCCCGAATTTATGTTGTTACTGAGGATATCTAGCGAAATTCATCACAGGTGTGGAATCTCCCACCCAACAAACACGCCGCTTCATTAGGCTCGTCCCCATCCGGTATCCAGGTAAATAGAGCCAAATCCATCACTCGCTAACATTCGGACGACAGTCCTGGATAAAAGTGTGCCAAGAGGGTAGACTCGCAAGCCAGTCGACGTCCACTCGGTTACAAGACAAAGCGGGTGGGAACGGCAACGGATTAGGATAGAGAACAAATAGCTACAACATCGGAGCAAATAATGATGGGATGTCAAACAACAGGTAACCTTGTCCCGGTGAATGCCTGAGTTTACGATGGCATCAATTTCACCGGGCCGGGCTGGTTTCACGAGCCTACCAAGAGGGCCCAGTCCGTTAACGATGATCTCCCTGTTGTGCACTCTTTGTCTGATTGTTGGCTTTGTTTGTGTGATTTTAGTCATTCAGGCTTACGTCCCTGTCTCTCACTGAGATCCTTCGTTAACGTCGACTGGTTCACGAGTCTACCGCTTCATGATCGCAATGATTCCTGACTCACATTGAGACTTACAAATTTGAATGCAGGCCGGCACCAACCGCTTGGAGGCTGACTTCAAAAATTTGTAGATTTTAATTCAGCACTGATCACATTTCTCCCCCCTGATCGAAGTACGTTCGGTGTGTGCAAAGGTGTGCACGACAATCTCGTGGTCGGAGTCGATGTGGTCTCCAGCTGAACTCTCATTTGATTACACGGCATTCTAGGTGCTCATTCATCACGTCATGCACAGCTTACGCACCCTCAGGGTCCTAAGTGCTTTTACTCCTTTCGTCTGTAGGTCGTACGGCTAAAACCTCGTGGGTAATGAACAGCGATTATGGAAAGGGGGCTGACGTGATTGCATTGGCACGCTTTCACGTTTCCAGTCGCGGAATCCTCCGTTTCAGGTCTGAGAACAAATATTGGAAGGATTTCTGGCCCTTGTCTTTATGGTTTGGCACACAGATGATTAGCAATGTATTTGGTTTGCATATATCAGACTCTGTCTGCTGCGCGAACTTTCCCGCGGCTCAGCGGATCCATATTACTCTGACAGCGACATGCTTTTGTCGGCGAACTGTGGATGGCCGACTTTCGACGTGTAGAGCAGGTAGTGCAACTGCGAACATACGGTCTACTTACCCGTGCCCCGTCAACCGCTCGCACCGTTGCCACGCCACGCAATCACGCCCGCGCTACCACCGCGCCGGCGACGCCCACCTCCTCCTCTACCCCGTCTACCCCCGTTCCGCCATCCCCACCCCCTCATCCTCGGCTTGTCGTGCTGCCGCCGTCTTTGCGCCGTCCCCTCTGCGCAAGTCTATCGCCCCACGACGGAAACGCGACCCACCCCCACTTGCACCCCGCTCGGTTGCCCTTACCCGCGCAGCGCAGCGTGGTAACCGGAAATCAGTAGCGGACACCGCCATGAGTATGGAGCCCCCATCAAATGTAACGAGTGTGATCGTTACCTCGTGACGTCCCCCATCCATTTATTTTCTGTTCTCTTTATTCTCATACATTCCTTACTGATTAATTGTTTCCACAGATTATTCTCCGTGAACCGTCACCATCCACTCATTCAACCTCCGTTTCCTTTCGCGGACTGCTTGATGCAATCAGTATTAGCACTGCCTCCATGATCTCGTATATAAACCCTGTAACGTCGATACCGATTCTCCGGTCAATCCACCACTTACAACACTCGTTCTGGTCGATTCCCTGATCTCCCGTGTGCCGTATCTCGTGAAACTCACGCATCCGTCACATCAAAACACCAAACATTGATCTTGACACGTCGGCGCTCTCTTCCTTTCCCCCCATCTTCTCATCCCCACCTGCGCTGACGCGCCAATGCTCTTCTACCTCTCACCAAGTGCTGCTATAAGCAATACTTTTTCAAAGTCAAGTCCTCAACAGTCTCATCGGTCGGTCAGATCGTTGGCTGACCCGGCCGCGCGCAACTTGTGCATCTGGTGCTGCAAGCCCTTTTCTGCAAAGTTCATCAAATTGTAGCTGTATCCTGTTCTCTGCTTCAATGTCAAGGCTGCAAGACTCTCGCCTCAAAATGCCGCTTTTTGTCTTCAAATTGGGTCTCAGCATCAAAATTCCCCTGTCCTCTTCAAGCAAAAGATCCTGTGTCATCAAGTCTTTCAAGATCCATCACAGCTCTTGCCGCCATTTCAAATTTCCTCCTCCTTTCCTACTTCGACTCCTGCGATGTTTTTTATGTATGTTGCCATGTATTCGTAGTTGCAATACATCTATTTATTTCCTCTTTTATGTTTTAAGAAGTCAAACAAGAACTATGAACGCTATGAGGTCTAGGTTGTCTGTGTGTCTACGATAGACACCACTGGTACTGTGATGGTCTATGAGAAAAAAACCGCCCCTGTAGCGGCTAGTTGAAGGAACGTGGTGGTTAGTCGAGGGAATGGGGTGGTTCATCGAGGGAACATGGTGGTCAGGGAACAAAGAAGGTGGGTGACGGCGGCGTATGCTTCGTATGTTGAACTGACGAACTTTCACAGCGTGGAATGTGAACTGATGCATATCCACAACCGGGAGTCCCAAGTGACGACCAATCCCCAAATCTGCTAAATTTATAAGAGGTGACGAATTTCCTCAAAGTTAGCCGAACTGACGAAGTGACGAAGGTGGTATAGACTCCTATTTGTGCCTATGAACAGATCAGGATAATCCCGGAACACGTTCCTCGTTCCGCAGTGAACCGGACGGAAACATGGTCAGCTTGGTAGTACAGCAGGGTGATTGTAACGCACCTGCTACATATCAGTCTCTAATGGATTTTACTCATATTCGGGGTGCGGACGGGCAGGAGCGTGCCTGTGCCCGCAGAATTGTCCCAGAGACGCGAACATTCGGTTTTGGTTGTGTGCTGCGAGCCGAGTGGGCAGCGCTTTTTTTCTTCGAAGCGTTTTTTGTCGAAGCGTGTGGGAGGGCGGGCGGCAGGTGACGGGCGGGCTAGAATGTCCCCTTGCGTCTTTCTACACTCAAGGGATGCGCACGGTTTTTCGAAATGTCCGCGGTGACCATGCGCCAAGGGGTGCGCTGGGAAGGCGGGCGGCGTGGGGGAGGGCAGGCGGCCGCAAGTGTCCTAGCATATGCCTGGGAGGCGCGCGCCCTGTTTTGAATGGTGCGCTGTGATCGCGGGGCGGGGTGGGTGGGCAGCGGGCGAGCGGGCAGCGGGCGAGCGGGCAGCGGGCGAGCGGGCAGCGGGTGGGCGGGGAGCGGGCGGGGCAGGCAAGTGCCGGTAAGCTCCGTGCTGCCATTTTGTACCCAGTGCTTCACTATTGAATGGTTTAATTCGCATTTTGAACCCCATGGCACCGAATGCCATTTTGAATCACATGCTCCGTACTGCCATTTTGAACCCTGTCGTGTCCATCCCATTAGAGGCCCAGTGTGTGCCTCGATGGGTAAACATGGCTGGGACATTTCTCACTGTGCACAGTGAGCGTCGTGTCCATCTTGTTAGAGGCCCAGTGTGCACCTCAATGGATAGACATGGTGGGGACAATTCTCACTGTACCCAGTGAATGCCGTGTCCATCCCGTTAGAGTTCCAGTGTGTGCCTCGATGGGAATCTGGACCAGTGAGCCCCACGTCCAGCGGAGTTTTCGTCGGTAATTGTTGATTCATTCCTCTAATTGATGTTGCTGAATACATAGCAGATTCCGGCAGCCCCACCCAGCCTGCTGATATATCTTTGTTCTGGACGAGACGCGAAGCCCAGGCTTAGCGGGTATTGTCAATTTCATTGACAAACCCTGATTCTCATAATCTTTGCCTCACCTGTCGTCTTCATGGTGACTTTCTCGGTCTACTAATATTCTCTAGGTCGGCTGGACGGCATGCTTTATCGAGCACGCCTTCCCTCGGTACACACCCCTAATGAAAATGGGTTTTAAATTTTGCTATATTGTGTGGTCGAGTTTTCAGAGAAACTTTCTTTTGTTGTGAGGCAATAATGATGCAAGTAAGCGGCCAAAGCCAGCCTTGAGATCGACACGCTGATCGCCAAATATGACTTGAAACATTGGACTGTGAACTGTGTTTACAGCTCTTTGCAAAATTGATGACAGTCAGCATGAAAATAAAACATTTCAAAACATTTGATGTACCTGTTTCCTGAGCCCATTTCTCATCCTCTGGATCGTTTTCCGACATTTCTGTTGTTGTAGAAGTCATTTTTGTAAGTATAGTTTACCGAGCTTTAAACAGCATAAACCGATCACGACAAGATCGGCCGATTCGATGTGTCACATCGGATCATGGACTCAAATACCGATTGCTTCCTCGCTTCTTACTCGCTTCCACCTTGCTTCCCTCTTCTTCCCCATTCCCGTTGTACTCGCCCATACTCGACGCGACAGGACACAGCACCTGTCTGCGCTCAAGAGAATCCAAAAGACCTTCGTTTTGAACACGGACGTGGCGGTTCCAGCGGCGGGACATACCGCTATTGCTGCCAGGGAATTACTTTGGTAAGTCGAAGCCGCTCCATTTACGCAAAATTTCACCGTAAACAAACCTCCGGAAGGTCACAGACGACGCCGTGTTTGCAGCAAATCAATACCACAACGATGCTCAGAAAAATTCCCATCCGCGAGGCTGGGAATGGGAACTCTTCACGGCGTCTCGGTACGCTTTGACGGCAAGGTCATCGCACCGTCCGTGTCCGTTGAGTGGATGGGTCTGGTTCTCGACCGTTCGCTCTCGGGACGCGCGCACGTGGAACACCGCGCGTCCGTACTCCCTCTTCGCCCCCAACTCGCGATCCTCAACCTGTGGACGCCGGCGCACGTTGGGACCGCGTAGAGAGAAGAAAAGAAAGAAAAGGAAGAGAAACTCAACTAAACCTGCGCGTTTCCGCGGCAAATTTGGCGCCGGCTTTGAGAAGCTTGGCGTGGTTGAGCCGGGAACGCACATCAACGGCACCAAGGATTCCAGCGTTAGATGTTCCCAGGCCGGGCAATAAAGGAGGAAATGTGCGTGCGTCTCCTTCGCAGCGCCGCAAGCGTCACAAGACGGGGAGGGGGGTAAGGTAGCGGTGCGCGTTCAGCGCGGAGAAGTCCGTCCGAGGCTGGCAGAGTAGGGAGATGTCAGTTCCCGAGGCCGAGGAGAGGTAAGGCGACCGCAGGACGAGAGACGACGGGGAATCGTCGATCTCACGTAGACCCCGGCCTGTTGTAGCGACCCTCCATTAAGAAGGGTAGCCGATTTGACAGCGCCATCTGCAAGCTCGTTGCCCACAGTTCCTATGTGCGCAGGCGTCCAAAGGTTGGTGATGCGGACGGAGCCTCGGGAGACGTGCCAGTGCAGCGCGGACGAGCTTGTCGTACAAGAGAGCGTGGAATTGGCCTACACGCGGCGCCGTGGAGACAACAGCTCGCAAGCCCACCTGGGAGTCGGACATGATCAGGGATGAATTGAGCTACCCGGGTCAAGCATGTTCTCTGCAATTTTACCTGTCTCTCATTGACTTTGGGATGGAGGAAGTTCCTCGGAGTTTCCACGCACCTGAGGTTCAATGAATAGAATGTCAGGGTCATTCCTCCCTTTTTATCCGCAGAAACTAGCCGAAAACTCACAACCTTTTCCCCTCCTCCCGCAAATTCGCTCAACTTCTGAACAATCCCCTTCTGCTTCGAGTCCAGGCGCGACAGGCCGCGCTCGTAATCAGAAGCGTTCTTGAGTGTGTCAATCAATGCATCCTCGTCCACATGATTAGCGGCACCGACGAGCCACACTTCATCTTCTTTAGAGATCTTCTCCTTCTTTAGCCGCAATGCTAGGGTATCCTTGCGCTTCTTGATGCCTTCTTTGAGCGAGGCTTGCCGGCGGGCAAAAAGAATGCTCGGTGTTATTTGTCCTCATTCTCACTCACTCGTGGTTTCAGGACACCTCAAATAAAATTGCAGCACCAACTGTGAATGATTCTCGAGCTTCGGAGACAGTTTGCCATGTACCCTATCTGGTAACTGTGCCACAATAAAATAAATTGCTGATTTCTGAGAAATCAGGTCCGTGGATTCACTTGGTATGGAAGAATGGTGAACACAACATAAAGCTAGAGGTAAAGGCGATCAGAATGGTATCTGACTTTGTTTGAATTGATACCAACTTTCCCTCAATATTGCGAGCCCCAAACCTATTTCATATTTAAATAAACAGCTGTTAAACATCGGCGGGCCTTGGGCCGAGTTTCCGGTGTAATTTGGTGCCGCAGGCGCCTACAAACGTTAAGTAGTTCCCTTGCTTAAATTAAGGGAGGTGCACTTATTCCAGTCACTTTCCGACATTGTGAGTACATTATATAAAACGGGAGCCGAAGGCCGAGAAGAGCAGCCTTCAAAATTTCGACAATCTTACGGAAATTTCGCGCTCTAGGGGGGGGGGGGAGGAGGATACTCGTGACGGCTTGGAGGTTTGACAAAAGCCTTTGTGATGCTTGACATCAACCATATTCGACATCGAAGGTAGAGGCTGGAAGAGACGCTTTGTGTCCTCCTCACGGGGTGTTCCCGGCGACACCAACCTTCGCTTGAAACCCGCCCCCCCGATCATCAGACATATTTAAGGTTTGAATTGGTCCAGCAAGATATTTGCATTTTGAACCCCATGCCCCGGAATGCGTTCTCCCAGGTCAAATTTCTTTTATCCAGCACATTACATACTCTAGCCCTGTCCTCTAGTTTAATTTCAGGCGCGGAGACGCGTTGGTGCTGAAAGGGGAGGTGATTTGGTATAAGTCACTGTCAGATTAGGTCATCAACCACTTTCCTTCTCGTCGATTGTGCATGAGTCCCGCCAGCATTGGTCTGAAACTATTTTTCTTATGAAAATCCATCCCCCTGTATACAATCCTCCCTAAAAAATCAGGCACCCCGGCTGAGATTGACGCATCTAGAATTGATACAAGATTGCGAGGGTGTGACACCTTCGACGTGTTTCGACGGACAATCGTCCTCTTTCTTCCTGACATCTGTCACTGCGCCGCTGTCTGTGGCATCCGGCCCCGAGGTCATCCGCACTAAATCCGAAGCTTCCAGCCATAGATGACGAGGAAGACGAGGAGCCGATGGATGAGAATGATGTGTGACATCACGCTATCCAAGGAACCCGACGTGTGACTCTTCGGCCGTCGAGAGCAATTTTTTGATCTCGCTAGATTTTACACACTTAATTAATAGAATTCTGTAACAGTATAGCTCATTATACGTTCCAGTATCTACAAACTTAAATTCACATTTTATTTCTGTGCATTGCGGACTCGGCAACGGAAACATCAAAGTGGGCATCCAGGGAACCCTACTATACTGTATACATGAAGAAACCAAGTTGAAATATGCACCCCATAGGTGCCATTCAGCACCAGAGCCGACTGCAGCGCAACCATTTGACGTTTCTGGTGCGTGTTCTTCTCCTGGGATTCCCATAGTGCTGCCTGGGGCTCCTTCTCCAGCGCCGTTGATGGCTCAGTAGAGAGGAAGATATCTGTCGCTTTCTCCGGGGAGATCTCGGCTGTCGGGTTCTGAGGAGGATCGGAAGATGATTGGATTGGAGACGACCCGAACAAGAATGCAGAAGATGTGGTACGCAAACTGGCAATTGCATTTTTTACCGGCGTCTCAAATGGATCGGCAGGCAAACGGCGACGGCGGGGTGGGGACGGGTTATCTCCCTGAGGTGTGGGTGAATCTGGTACGTTATCTGTGTCGTCGCCAGAATCGGAGTCCCCGTGGAGCTTGACTTTTTTGGCCCGTTGTCGTGCTCGGTAGAGCATGTCGGTCATGACCCGGACCGGCGTGCTGGGTGCAATGGGCAGATGCCCTCGCACGGATGTCTCGAGACTGGGTGCCATCATCTCCGCCGTAATCACCTCGCGATTGAAGGGCCAAAGGCCAGTCTTCCGAAACGCGGCCTTGATAGTTTCCGGCGTGAGAGCACGAATGTGGGCAGC
The DNA here is from genome assembly GCA_029378375.1 of Mycena olivaceomarginata. Lineage (NCBI taxonomy): Eukaryota > Fungi > Basidiomycota > Agaricomycetes > Agaricales > Mycenaceae > Mycena > Mycena olivaceomarginata. Next base: position 65,198 of record JARKIC010000712.1, on the reverse strand, counting down.
ACCATAGATAGCCAGGAAATTCTCCTTGGTCACTGGCTGGCCCTTCTCCCGCTCGTATCTCTTCTTCTCCTCTGACCAGTACAGTTTCAGCGGGCCGAAAACGACAACATCAAGGCCCTGATAGATATGGGTTGCATGCGCGGGATAGCAGAGAACGTGGATTCGATGTTTCCGAGCGAAGTCGAGGAATGGCTTTGTGAAGGAGGAAATGTGGCCGTCGACAACAAGGAGGCGAGTCTTTCCAGCTGCGTCGCGCTTGGTCTGCTCATGAAAGTCTTTGATGAATTCGACATTTATCTCGCCATCGACCCAGCCCTTTTTTGAGTGACCGAGACTATAAGATGAACGGTAAGTCATTTTACTGCGCTGGGCAAGATGGTAACTCACGACGCATTTGTAGGGTTCTCCTGATCCCATCTGACATTATATGCCTGCCCTTTGTATATCACAGCCGGCTTGAGCCAGCTGCCATTCGCGCAGATAGTGACAATGACAGTGGTGTTCTCTCGGCTCCCGTCGCTTCGCTGGTGCTGTGTCTTCTTCCCTGCTCCTCCAATCACCCTCTCCTTGTGTGAAGATGCAGGGAACCCACTCTCATCCATGCCATAGATGTTCTCGGGCAAGATCGCTTCGTAAGCTGTCTCTGCACCCTCCTCTCCGGTCTCCGAGTCGAATTCGTCATCTCGCCACCCTGCAAGGACATCCTCCAGCAGGTCGTACCAGGCCTTGTTTGTGGCTGGATTGACAGCGCGTCCACGCTTGTTATCGAGGTTGTGGGACCAATACATCCACAGCTCGTCGTGGTGCTTTTCGATAAAGCGGCTGGTCCAGTTCTTCCCAACGCCGCAAGGAGGAAATTGATCGCCGAGACGGGCGCTACAGATCTCGTCGGCAGCCTCCTTGAGTCGTTTATGGTTGAGAGGGAAGCCGCGGTTGGCTACCTCCTTTGCGAACTTGATCACAGTGACCACCTCCTCGGGGGAGAAGCCATCCCTTTTCTTCATTCGACACACTCTTGGACTTCCCCCCTTTGACGTGACGAAGGAGGGTGCAGGAATCAAGCTGAATGTGCTTCCCAGTGTCAACCAGGTATGCCCCTTCAAACTTCTTGGTGACTGCACGAAGGCTCATTCTCTTTTCCCCAGCAGCAAGATCTTTAATTTGTTCATGCCGATAAAAGACTACTGCGCGCGCCATGAGGGTGTCACGCTCCTCGCGGGCGATCTGTGCATGCTTGGTTTTCGATTTGGCGCGGCCCATGGGTGTACCGAGGTCAATACAAAGTGTAGGAGTCGAAACAAAGATTTCTCTTGCGGATTTCCTTTTTAGGCCTAATCACGAATCCCATCAATTCCACCGCTCGGTCGCTCGAATCGCTGGATTGTCTGTTTCGTGGCAATCTGTAGCTATTTGAGGCCACAGTAGCATAGATTGGAATATTATAAAACAGTTTTCCCGAAACACAATGTTTTTGGTGGCAGTTTTAATTGAGCTGGATCTGTTTCAAAATTGGTGTTTTTGTGTTTCGGTCAATATAAAAAATCTATGGCGTGCAAATGAAGTGCAATGTTCCCCAGATCACATTACAAGCTCAATACAATCAATATGAATATCCCAGTAAAATACAGTTACTCCAAATAAGTGACCGGTCATCCATCTGGCCCCACTTGATGTATTGCAAGCAGGTTCTGGAACCTGCACTTCTACCATTCTTCCTAGAGATGCCAGAGAGGGTGCCTAATCTCTTGTTTCAGCAAGACAGTGCATCTGCGCATCGTCCCAAGGCCATGTCTGAATAGTTTATGGCTCACAGCATTCCAGCTTTCCACCCATTCCCCGTCCTCTCCAGATGTCGGCCCCATTGAGCTGGTCTGGTTAGTGCTCAAGGAGCACATCCATGCCCATCCCATCCAGCCTATAAATTATCTAGAGCTGCACCAAGCAATATTCGAGGCATGGGATGCAATTCTATCAGCAGACACTGACATTGTGATTGATAGAATGCCAAGAATTCTTGATGCTGTTATTGTGTTCAATGGTGGACACACAAAGTACTAGCAATGTGATATACTTCTATCTACCTCTCTGCACAATTTTTATTTGTTTCCTGATCTCCTATAAACAGTTAAAGCTGCTGGAATTACATGACCGGTCACTTATTTGGAGTAACTGTATCACGGCCATCCAACTTGTATTACTCTCACGCACATCGTTTGTGTCATTGACCGGTCTGTGTCATTGACCGGTGAAAAACTGTACCAAAGTGGGGCAGAATTCAATTTCAAGTCAATTGAGCTCACATCTTTTTGGGATCTTACACCAAGTCGAGCTCTTTGCCACGCACGGACCATTTGACGACGACGACAATATATATGAAATCTGCCATCAAAAAAAAACATGTGGGGCTCATTAGATAGAGAATTCAAAACCATCAATTATTCATACAGGAAGTTTGAGCACTTTTTTTCAAAGTTGGGGCATATTTTTCCCAAGTACCGACCTCTGAAATGGCAGGGGAAGCAAAAACCCCTCTTAAAGTGCACCGAGAGGGCCCAGCCGGTATCCAGGACTATCTGAGCATTAGCGAGTGATGGATTTAGCTCTATTTACCTGGATACCGGATGGGGACGAGCCTACTGCGACAGCAGCTTGTATTCCACACTCGGCTTCCACCAGTTCAATCTTCGCTGCATACACAGAGATGACACATTTTATGAGGAGGCTCAGGTGTCAGATGGAAAATCACGGCAGAAACACAGCTTCAGACCCTTCCATGTGGGTTGTGCGCCAGGCTGCCGGGGCGATGCATCACTTTGAATCGAAGTTTGCCATTCCGCCGCGTTCCAAGATCCCAAAGCTGGGGCACTGCATCCCTGCCGTGACACCCGGGTTTTCGTTCTGCTGAGCCTTCTGGACCGATGTGTTGGGAGCGGGCATTCAACAGTCAAGGCCCTTCAAAGTGTTGTACTACTGTATGGATGGAGATCTGTACTGACTACATATGAATAATGGGCAGACTCTTTTCAGAAATTGATGGTAATGAAAGTAACAAGTGGCCTTTGAGGCCATGAGGCAAGTGATGTGGGAGTCATCCTAATGGTTCAGGGGTGCCTTCAGGTTCTTCCAGGGTTGCCAGATACAGTCCAGATCACTTCCAGATCTAAGAGTAATGTGTTGGATGGGTCATGTAATTTATTACCCCAGACCGCTTTACCGCCCCCCATCCTGCACACATTGCCCCCCACCGCCCCGCCCTGTGTTCTGCTTCTCCTTTATGGATTCTTTAGCCTTCCGCCCTGTTGCCTGTCTGAGTCAATGTAGAACTGCAGGATGGGCAGGCCTAGGGGCAAGCATTTAATGTCTGCTGTCTAGCTGCAACCCCACAACAAGCAGCAATTTGGTCATGGGATCTGGGAACACTGTGTCCGGTAATTCTGGCCGGGACGTGGGTAGCGGAAGGCTGGGCGGCAGTAAGGTTTTCTCCCTTATGAGCAAGTTGAGTTCAAAGTGAGCCTGCGAGCGAGAGCTCAACACCATGAAACATTTGCTACACACATATATATGGCGTAAGATGTATTTAGGAAGCACAGAAGTGAATTGGCCTGTCATGCATTGAGCTTTCTCATGGTAATTGTATTGATGTTCCGAACAAGAAAATGGTCTCAATTTGACATGTCAGACACCAAAAAAGCTATATTTGAGGAACCATACTTGTAGACACGGATGATCCGAGGCGAGAAACATAGTTAAGATATTTTACAAACATACAGCAAGGACATCCGCATTCGAGTCCCGACGAAGTCCCTTCCAATAGTCCAAAGCAATGTCATCGCGAGTGGCATATATACGTTGGTGGAATGGTGGAAGCCCGACTGCCCATCGAACGAGCTGGTCTGTGAGCCTGTCTGCATCTGTCTCCTTGTCTGCGTCAATAGGGGACACGGAAATATAGGATTCACATTTTCTTTGTTGAAGAAAACTTCCCGAATTTATTGAAGCGATATTGATGAAGCGGTAAGGCTTGAGGAACTAGGCCTCAGTGAAATTCAGATGAGAATTGACTTGGGATCAGATAAAAAGTGTCCAATCTGACAACCCTTGGGCAGTCTATTTTCAGGGGCCCTGGTATCGCAAGTTTCCGAGACTTTTGGTGATGCATGGACGTAAAGGAAAAGAATTTGCGGCAGATTGGTGGATTCGGAGCCCGAACCCGAAGGACTATATGAAGAGGCTGTATCGCGCAATACGAGCTTCGACCATCCAGCCCTTGGCAAGAAAACTGGGAATTTTTCGGCACCCTTAACAGAGAAGACAAAGCTCTGAACTGAAATTGGCGCGCATGCCATTGTGGAGCCGAACTTAGCCGAACTCTGCTCGAACTGTTGTTGTGTCTAACTTTTTTGGCTTAGCTGTCAAGGGCCCGTTTGGATCAAAGAATTAGTGTGTCCTCTCCCTTTTTCTTCACTCCGAGTTTCACGATATTAGGTCCCTTTGGATGAGATACCGGTCTGGGTCCGTCCGGGCTCCGTTATCTGTCTCGGGCCAGAAAAAATGGGACGCCCGGATTATGATTGCAGCAAAGGCCTTGAAATTGGGCTTGCTGAAGGTCAATCCCTTGAGAGGACCATTCCAGGCGAGACGGGCAAATCCTCTGTCGCGACCATTCGCCTGGAGAAGAACGGCGAGATCAAGTAAACACCGTCAAAGAAAAATGCGAAATCGTTTCCCTTTCCTTGTTTGGAGAGGCTCCCAAGGATGCGACGGGGGGGCGGGTGGAGTCCCACCAGATTATGGTCATGTCGGGAGCTACGGAGATCACGAAAATTTGAGTTCTTTCACAGTTGTAAACATACTTGTGTAAAAAATAAGCCCGCATTTGTACAAGTCATTTCTTGACAAAAAACACATTGGCTTGTATGATACAGCTGTGGGATTGCTGGGGTAATCGTCCGAATACTACAAGTACTTCAATGTATGAATTATTACAGCTGGTGAGCAGGGAGTGAGGGTAAAGGTCGTCGTTCATCTCTCTCTTCGCCGCTTCGTTCGTGTGCCAGAAGAGGACACCTTCTCCTGGTCAACATTACCTGGAGCAACAACGTCCGATTTGCGTTTCTTTCCCGATTTTGGTTGGGTAGTCGGCTGCTCCTCCTGCAATAAATTAACAGGGGAGAGTAGTCCGTCCGATGCACTGCAAAGTCGAGGCGCAAAACCGACTTTACAACAATCCCACCTCCAAACCACGTTGCACATGTTCAGGATGCCGTGTTGGCCCGCCCCCGCCCACTCGAACGTCCTGCAATTGCAGTGGATGTATCCCGGAAGACATCCCTCCTCCCACTAAACCCGTACGCGCCCCGAAACCAATCGACACAATTCCAAAACATAAGCGGCTCACCCAACTACAGCGCGCTCATGGGACAACTCGTCTCCTTGGGTTCCAACGAGAAGTTTGGCGGCAGGCAGATGCCAATATCACCGCATTTCTTCCTCCCGAGGTGTTCTTTCCTGCCGCTTTGGTCAAGCTTGTTCTGGATCTTTATCCAACTTTCATCTCGCAAGACGATGTGACAAAGGTTGGCAATCACGTCCGCGTCTGGATGGCCATCATGCCAGCCTTTTCGAGTTGCTTTGTGAGCTTAAACCGGAGTTTGCGAAAATCGCTGCCGATCGCAAGGCCGAACTTGCAGCCGCAAAACGTCGGAAGCAAGCGGTGGATGTTGATGAAGAGGAGGAGGAAAATGCGTCAGAAGAGGAGTGCGAAGAAACTGAAGTCACAAGGTATATTTTAACTGATTCTACTACCAGTACTCACTACAGTTACCCTCTCTGCATAGTTTGGACGTTGTTATGACTGCCTCTGCTGACCCAACTGTGTACGTATCTTCTGTTCAAGCTCTCGTGAGATCCATTTGTTGAATTTCTCTAGTGATAATGCAAATCCAGCCCCGAGCCACGGTATCAGCTACGGTCTCGCAAGCGATAATGAGCTGGGTATTATAATTTGGCTATGTAATTATTCAGCGTCCGCTTCTCCTTGTATATCAACTTCAACAGTCCCATCGAGCGCATGTATCGATCCAAGCGCCATCTCGGGCTCCTCACCATCGTCCGAGTCCGAATCACTCGAGTCGTCCTCGCCTTGGGTTGAAGTTCCCCTCTCCATACTCGACCGCTGAATCCATTTAGCCAAGCCGCCCTGCATTAGCTTCTGAACTCCTGCGCTGAAGTTGTCGACGTCCGCGGGGGTCCCAAGCGCATAACTCCGTCCAGGTCGTCTTTTGTGTAATTCTACAGCTTTGTAGGGACGAAGGAGTGTCTCGACTTCGGGCCTTGAGTGCGGATGCTTATGTCGACCCGAACGCTTCGCAAGTCCCGCACTCGAACGCATTTCCGTTTTGATAAACCCAATTCTGCGCAGGTGAGCAAAATCGATGCGGCTCAGGATAATCTCCGAATGAATAGCACAAAGCTAATCCTAACACTAAATTCATGATAAACATTGAGACTGCAAGAACCCGAGAAGGCCATTCGCTTGCTCAAAGGTAGAGACCATGAAAGTGAATAAGTAGAAGAAAGCAATTAAAGCACACCTAGGTCGATATTACCAGCCTCAACTCGAGTTAACAAGGCAATGATCGATGAGTGCACCTGGAGCAGTACGGGCTGTATTTCCGCGGTAAATCCTCTGTAAAAATCGCCAAATCATCGTTTCGAGCCGCGCGGTGCAGAAATGGATAACCCTGGTCAATACGAAACTTTCCATATCTTGGAAATCTTCGTAGCTTGCTCTGAGCACGACTCGGAGCCCGGGCCCAAACAAGGTCCAATCACACTGTCTGATCGTGAAAACCCGTCTTGACCGTACCGGCGCGTATGTACCTTACCCCTTGCTTGCAAATTCCCTTCTGAGGAAATTCTACAAAGTCGCGCTGAATGTTGGAAGGCCCCTGGAGTATGCAGCATCTCGCAGCGGATTGTTCATCAAAAATTAGAGAAGGGACATACCGTAATATTTACAACAAAAAAACTGGCTCTACTCTGCTTTCATTGCCGTGAAAATTGGAGTTGAAATCATTTCTTGATCACGGCAGTGATTTTCCCCTGCTTTTATTCTTCTCATGGAGGCATCGAGGAGGGCCTCCCGGATGTATATCTGGAAGGCGCCTGACAGAACTGCCCAAATATAGCAAATTTTCCACAACTTGAGGCGCCGGTGGTTAAATTTTCTATGGGTCTCTCAGAGTACTCATTCCATGCCCACAAACTTGATTTCACCGAGAAACTCGTACCCATTCCACTTCTGCACGAGGTCAAAGCAAAATGCTCTTGTGGAGTCAGAACTGCCCAAATACAGAAAATTTTACACAACTTGAGGCACCAGTGGTTAAATTTTCCATGGGTCTCTCAGAGTACTCATTCCATGTCCACGAAAATTTGTACTCATTCCACTTCTGAACGAGAACAAAGCAAAATACTCTTGTGGAGTCAGACCTGCATGCCCAAATACAGAAAGTATTACACCACTTGAGCTGCAGGGGGTTAAATTTTGCATGACTCTCCCTGAGCACTCATTCCATGGTAAGGACCCTAATTCAAGCGAGAAATCCGTACCCATTCCACTTTCGAATGAGAAAAAACCAAAATGGCCTTGTGGAGTCAGAACTGCCTGCCCAGATGCGAAAAATATTACAACAGTTGAGCCGCCGGTGGTTAAATTTTCCCTGGCTCTTCCTGAGCACTCATTTCATGCTAAGGAACCTGATTCGAACGAGAAATCCGTCCCCATCCCACTTTTGAATGAGAAAAAACCAAAATGGCCTTGTGGAGTCAGAACTGCATGCCTAAATACAGAAATATTACACCACTTGAGCCACCGGTGGTTAAATTTTCCATTTAAACATGCATAAATGTCTATAGACTGCATTGATTGTCAAAATTCCCTAAACAAGTGTCCCTGGATATACAATATTTTTGCAACTGCCATTCTATCACTAATTCCATATGAATTAGCTGAGTAGATCTATGTACACGAGTGACAGAAATGGATTGAACAGGCTGGTTTGTGCCCATATGGGCATAGAATGACTCAAAATAAAATGTGGAGATGAAACATGAATGTTTTGGAGGTGGATGGAACATAAGGCGTGGTCAGTTTTTTTTTTCTCTCAATGGTTTCCAGCGGAGCTTAAATGGCTTCAGACGGACAGAGAAGCATAATCTTATAAAGAGAGTGAAGTGATGCTAGGAAATCCCACACTATCCCCACATAAACCTCTCGCTGTGTCCTCGCCTGCCGGAAAAGATGAAGCTGGCGGCCGATGATGAAATGTGTCACGGGGCGGGTCCCCGAGATGGCCGAACTCAGCAATAATTGGGGCAAGCTCAGAAACACTCTGAGGAACCGATGGCAGCACTGGAGGCATGCCGTTCACCTTGTACCAAGCCGCAAATGTCTTCAAAGCCGCCAGCTTCTCGGCTTTCCGCGGGTATTTGCTATTGGCCAAGATATCTGGGACAACCGCGCGCGCGGTAAGCGTTGAGTTGCTCATGGATCAACGGACGGTGAGTGCGTCCATCTTCGACAGTGGCACAAGCAGCCCTGTGAGGTTTTCCTGCAAAACCTCGGTGTCTTTCTGGACTTTGGCCAACACTTTCGCCTTCTGAGTCTCGGCAGTTTTCAATCTAAAGTTAACGATCTCGTTACGTCGCCGAGCTTCTTCCCCGCTGGCTTGGATTCTTCGTGCTTCCTGCATTATGTATGCGTGGTCTTCGGGCGTAAAACAGCGTCCATAAAATCCTGGGTCTGATTTCGGCGGAACATGGCTTGCGCATTGTACTGGTGCAGCGTGAGTGACGGTTTCCCCCGGATCATAACCCGGTAGGCCCCCAACGCCCCTTCGTTCGCGTCGTTGGTCGATGGCATCCACGCCAGCTGCTTCTCAGTTGCCGTACATGCATCAATTAGGCCTCCTGGTGCGAATTCGGCCGAGAATCGTATCCACGTTGTCAAAGCACCGCGGAAAATGCAAGGGTGATGGGTTTAATGTGGGGAAGGGATGGGATCAAGTCGAAGACGGCCTTTATTGCCTTGGGGTCGGCCCACTGGAGGCCGTCGAGGGTTGCAGTCTGGTACTGGATATCAGTGCCAAAAAATGAGGTCGGGATTGTCGAGGATTGCAAGGATATGGTGGCGAATGGAATGATGAAGCGGACCGAGGTCCAAATGGTTTGTACTCTCTGTCCCAGGACCACGCACTTGACGGAGGTATGGGTGAGTGATAACCATTTTATAGATGGTCATTGCGGCCAGTTCCGTGAGAGTCGGAATGTCGTTCAAAGCGTTGCGGAGATTCTTCTCAATATTGGTGAGAGATGGATTGTGTTTCGACCACTCGATCACCTCCACCATCTCGCGATACTGGCGCAGGTAGGTGATGAGCTCCGCAGCGGCATCCCCATGGCTCCCAAAACGAGTGTTGTTGGTGTCCGGAAACCTACAGTGCTGCTCTCCGAGCGAACGTGTCATGAAGTCGACATGCCGGTCAGCTTGGCCTTTCTTGTCGTCCTTGTTATTGAAAATTGCGCCTGCCAATGCCGCCGTTTTGACGCCGCCCCGAGTAGAAGCCTCGAGAGCGCGGAATTGATCTTCTGTAAGTTCAGCATTCTGGGGCTGGGCGGGATCTAGAAGATTTTGCAGGAGTGCAGCGTTATCCTTGTTGGCAAGTAGAATTGGACCGACAACACCGAGTTTTTTCCACTCCGGCATCATCTCGGTGTTCCCCCCCTTTGAAGCTGTTGAGGTCTTTGTGCATGCAGCACCCCACCCCAGATGAAGAGATCCAGTGTCCGACGATCCGCGGGGTTCAACACGTCGTAGGCTTCCCTTCCCAGGGCTGTCACAATGTCGTTCATCATCTTTACGTCTCTCTCCGTCTGCTCTGCTGGCGACAGCGCACCCCAAGCCTCTCCCCCGCCCACTTCGACAATCTTCTTCGTATTCCACGCGCCGAGATACCCACAAGTTCCATGTAGGATTTTCCAGACAGGATGTCTTCTCCGAGATCCTGAATAGCTGCATCGTGCTTCTGGTCCTGGAGCCCTGCAGCTGTGCTCTTCTCCGGCGAAGCGTGGTCGCCGTGCATGCCCTTCAAGATTCTGAGCCAATCTCGAACCGAAACCTGACGTTCCAGACGCCTGGCAAGCGGGCTGCGATTAAACATATCCATGTTTTCCTGCATTCGCCGGTTCCACCCACGAACCGATTCCGCACTGGAGTGGTCAACAGTCTTCTCGACCCCAAGGAATCGAACTTTGGGGGCCGAGTTGGGGTCGGTGGAAACGTTCCCCGAGGTGTGATCTGGAACGCGAAGATTCATGTGTGAGGCCTCAATATTTATCCCGCAGTTTGACGTGCTGTCGGCACTAATTGTTACGCCTATGACTCGTTATTTTCTTGGTCGTGCACGCAACAAGTATGTATTCATACCTTGGCTCTGTGACAGCTCGAATATTGCCTGCATCCTGGCTGCTACACCACCCCTCTTCGATTGCTCTGCGGACTGTTCTGCGGTCCATTGCCCGGGTGACCCGAATGCCAAAGACTTCCCCAATGCGAACCATGAGGGGGCCGACTTTGGCTGGAGCGCACCCACCATCGGCCATAATACGGGCGATTTTACGTGCTTGTGCCGTATAAATCCCCTTCTCGGTCACACGACACACACTCCACTTCTTTTTAGCACGCTCGACAGTGCGCGAAAGCCCCCGGATCGACCGCCGTATACGTTGTCTCAGCGCTTTAATTAGCTTGCGCTGAGTATCCATGGTGGTCTTGGACGCTTGGGTTTTCCTCTGGCCCTCGAGGATAAACTTCTCGAGCAACGCACTCAATTCTGTGATGCGCGCGTGCAGAAAGCTTGGCCGCGCGTTTATTCGCTGCATCCGCCATTTAACTTTGAAATATCGGCTTCAAGATTCTTCTGCTGGGTTTGCGAACGACGGAACCTGCGGCTGAGATTCCGATACTCAGACTGTAGTCCCTGGGCTGAATTGGTTTTTTTTGGTGGCAGGGACTCGGAAACGTCGGTGACTGGGACCTGTTTTTCCTTGTCATTGGCGGCCTTTTTTCGCACAAATGCGTTGAATTGTGCGATGCGACCTGGAGAACATTTCTTGGGCTTGGGTATAGCCTCTGTTTGCTTCCGGGTGCCATGGAATCCGAGGTACCGGGGAGGTAAGTCGAGGTTAAGAAATGACGCGACGGAGGGTCCAATAGGAGCTAAACACAGAAATAGCGCGTCGATTAATTCAATGGAACCTGCTGAAAATGTTGTGCACCTGAGCTGGGACCTCTGTGTCAAATCCCGTAGCTCCCGACGCGCACAAGGTGTGAGGCGACGCGTGATGTCACGCGAAGTCACACATTTGATAGCATCGACCTGCGACTACGTTTTTCTCCTCCTACAGACCCAGGAATATTCGGGACGGAGTCAGATCCTACTCTGTACATATAAATGTGTGATTTGACCGAAGCATTTTTTTCCTGTTTGTTTACACCTCTTCCACCAGAATTGAAGTTCGGCACCTTTAACCGCCCGCCAAATCCCTTCGGCCAAATCATTGGCAGATCAAATTCGGGTGATCGGGCCTCCCAACTTTTTCGGCATAGCGGCCACCGGGTTCCAAAAATGCCTCGGCGCTTCGGGCCTGGAAGTTGGCAGGGAGAGTTGATCAATCAATATGTAACAAACAGCTTGCTGATGGATCGATCGCTGCCCACTCCCACCATCTGTCAAAAATCACGCAATCTGGCATGTGTGAGCGGAGTTTGAAATGACTTTGCAAATTCGAGCGACTCAAGGGCTGAGCGACGCTTCGTGCATTGCAATTCTCTAAATACCCTCAACAAGGTCAAGAGTGAATACCTGCAGGTTGTTCGTGTTGCTGTGAAACCCCGGCGGCTTAATATGTGTTATTGTGAGACCTCGGCTATTGATCGCACTGATCCGCGGATGGTCGGCAACGAGGCACTACTGATCTTCCGCTGAATAGCTACCCCAGGGCTACTGGTCTCTGTCAGACAGCTACTAGGGCTACTATACCTTGGTACCTTTGGCCTGTGGCTACTGAACAAAACAGTGTTCACTGGGCAATAGTCTTTAGAATCCTGTAACTGACTAGTTTAAAACTGATAGATCTCCCCGTCTCGCATGCGCTTTGCAAGCGACAACGTTGAGGCTGCAGCGACGGCCGATTGATTCTGCCGCCATTTCGAAGCTCGATGGCGCTTATGAGGCCATTATGTAAGCGCCCTCAGATCCGATACATTGCCACGTCACCTCTGCCACTTACTGTGGTCATCCACATTCAACCCAACAAACATTTTGGAAGGCAGTGATATCTCCCCTTCCCTCCGGTACAACTGCATGAAAGGGTGGGTATCTTCCGCTATCGCCCGTATGCCGCCATCCTGACGTAGCATCGCAGAGAAGAGTCTCAGCTTCAGGATGCTCCCGTAAACGAGATTGAGTCCAACTGGGACCAAGTCATAGACAGGCTCGTTCCTCTCCTTCCTTTTCCTATTCCCATGCTCAAATTTTCGCCTCTGATAGCTTCGATGGCATGGACTTAAAACCCGAGCTACTCCGTGGTATCTACGCTTACGGGTGAGCGCTTTCCTTCACTCTGTTCTTCCTGATCAGTGCTGATCTGTTTCTATGTCTCGTTTCCAGTTTCGAGTGTCCTTCCACTATTCAGCAGCGCGCCATCGTCCCCGTCGTAAAGGGTCACGATGTGGTTTGCCAGGCCCGGTCCGGGGCCGGCAATACTACTGCCTTTTCCATTTCGATCTTGCAGAGGCTGGATCCCGAGATTAAAGGGACCCAGGCCCTCATCATCACACCCATCCGCGAGCTTGCTCTCCAGATCCACAAGGTCATCGTCGCTCTTGGCGACTACATGACCATCCAGAGCTTGGCTTGCATCGGCGGCACAAACGTCCGCGAGGACATGGCCAAGCTCAAGCAAGGCATCCAGGTCGTTGTCGGCACCCCCGGCCGTGCGTTCGACCTAATCAAGCGCGGCGCGCTCAGGACCGACGGTATCAAAATCATGTGTCTCGACGAAGCCGACGAGATGCTGTCCCAGGGTTTCAAGGACCAGATCTACGAGGTCTTCCAGCTCCTCCCCAGTGATACCCAAGTCGCCGTCTTCTCGACCACCATGCCCGCCGAGGTCCTCGAGGTCTCCAAGAAGTTCATGAGAGACCCCGTCAGGATTCTCGTCAAGAGGGACGGGTTGACGTTCGAAGGTATCAAGCAATTCTACATTGCCGTCGAGAAAGAAGACTGGAAGCTCGACACCCTTTGCGATCTTTACGAGACTATCACGATCACGCAGACCGTCATTTTCTGCAACACCAGGAGAAAAGTCGACATGTTGACCGAGCAGATGCTCAGCCGCGAGTTTACCGTTTCGGCCATGGTTAAAACATACTTGCCTTAACTTTTTGGTCTTGATTGCTAATTCCGTTCGGCCAGCACGGAGGCATGGAACAAAAGCAGCGTGAGATCCTCATGAAGGAGTTCCGTACCGGGTCCATCCGTGTGCTCATCACCACCGATCTCCTTGTGCGCGGCATCGGCGCCCAGCAGGTCTCGCTCGTCATCAACTACGACCTGCCCAAGAACCGCGAGAACTACATCCACCGAATCGGTCGTAAGGGTGTTGCTATCAACTTCGTCGCCACCAACGACGTCGCTATGCTCCGCGACATTGAGCGTAAGTTTCAGATCACCGTCCTCGATCACGGAGCTGTATCCTGATTTCCTTCCCGCAGAGTTCTACAACACCCAGATCGATGAGATGCCCCTCAATGTGGCGTAAGTCTCACTCCTTTCTTTCATTGTTGTGCGTGTTGCTCACCCTTTTCCATCTTGGTAGCGATCTCATCGGACAAACCGAGGGTGATCAAGAAATTTGCGAGCAACGCGAGCGGGACTCTCGAGATTATGGTCAACGCACTTGTAGGTCATTGATTAATTATTATATGTGTCGTATTGATTGATTTTTACCATGAAGCCCAAGACGATTCATCTGCCATCAACCCCGAGCTCGATCTGCACATGCAGATTGAAGATCTCAATGCTCGCTTGACCCTCGCCCTACAGGAACGGGACGAAATAGCAGAGGAGCGCGATAAATGGCATCGCGACTTCCTAGCTGCCGATGCGGAGAGAACACAGGCTCTGGAGAAGTTACAGATTTTGAAGGATCGGGCTGCATCCGCAGCTACTTATATAAAATTGTCGCTGCCATATATTACTTAGGGAATTAACTATTTACTGTGGTATTTCAGATGTGTGGAGGCCGAGGAACCGCACTATAGGTGGACGTTGGTTTCTGGACTCAATCTTGTCGATACCGCGTGCCTATGCGTCCGCCCCCCGAGTCTCAATCGCGCTTTGGACGATCTAAAAAGGTACAAGGTCGTGTTAAGCCACCAACGTACACTCCAAGAGCGCTGAGACACACCAGGAACGCGATAGAAGACGCAGACGACAATTACGCCTGAAAAGGGCCTCAAAATGACGGCAGGGCTTGGTGGTGCACAGGGAATATCGTCTTAGACGCGTAGATGGACGTGCAAAGAGAGGGAGAACGGCTGAAGACGGCGAGATTGTGGTGGGAGAAGGAGCACCCCCACAAATGGCACGTGACCAACTCGCTGATTCTTGCTGGGCAATGCTTTCCACACTGCTTGAATTGATTTCCTGCCACTCTGAACACGAAAGTTAATAAGTTCAGAAAACTTCTTCGCCGCCTTCCCCTGAATAAATGAAAAACAAATCATTATGGTCTGCACTGCTACAAACGTCAGTCCCATCCGATCGCATAATTTTCGCACAACCACCTAAATGGTTTGACTTTCAAGATCCTCCATCTCGTGACGCATGAGGTGGTAGCCAGCAAAATTCTACACAGAATGGTCGCCTCAGATTTCTCTGTTGTTGATGCAACCATGTAAATTGCTAAACAAACAGCTGCAAAGCCGCAAATTTCGCGTGATTGCATCTGTTTAACAATTGTGTGCTTTATAATCAAATTTGCATTAAATCCAATGCCACAATCCCAGCTCAACTGCCTTTTTGAAGCCTGCTGAGGTGGTAGCTAGCGAAATTCTACACAGAATGGTCACCTCAGATTCCTTTGTTGTTGATGCGATTTTCCAAGGTCCGAGCGAAAAATGGTTATAAATTGTGTAAACTTTGTTTCAGGCAGGGCAGTTTGGAGAAGGAATTTCTTTCTTGAGAGATCTAGGGCGTCAAATCGGGCCGTCGTAGTAGGGCCATATCACCGCAGCGGTGATTTTCCAAGGTCCGAGCGAAAAATGGTTATAAATTGTGCAAACTTTGTTTTCAGGCAGGGCAGTTTGGAGAAGGAATTTCTTTCTTGAGGGATCTAGGGCGTCAAATTGGGCCGTCGTAGCAGGGCCATCTGTCAAACACAGCGCCATCTGTCAAACACCTGCGGGCCGTGACTGAGATCCAAAGGTTCGGGGCCGATGGCCCAAAAGCAGAGTTTAAAAGCTTCAGAGGGGCTTAATTTTATAAAGAGAGCGATTTTCACAAGCCTATTTCCCGCCACACTAACTCAAAGGGTCAGTATTCTGCTTTGTCCTTGTTCACATCTTTCCGTGCCCTTTGCATCAAGATCGCCCAGTATTTGAACAGTATTCTCTCATATGGGGAGCGGTTTCTGGATCTTTGCTTTTGAAGACTCACTCAATGGGATCCCGGCGAGGAGGTATAAAATTGCGGGACAGGATCCAAGTCTGATTACAGTATTTTTACATGCACGGGTATTCCGTGCCGGCGAACTTGACCCGAGCGTCAATGACGAGAGCGACATACTGTCAATGACTTTCGACCAGCCTAAAATACCATTAACATTTTCATCGCCACTATTGGGAGGTCGGCCGAGTATATTGCAGAGTACCCAGCGAAATGTGCCCCTTATTTGCTCATCCTCCGAATTCTTGTCCCGAGCGTTAAAGAACGAGAGAAAGTTGAGAATGACATGCTAGACCCAAAAATTTGTCTCTTGAGAAGCATAAAGTGGAGACAAAGTGGAAAATGCAGATGCGGCATGAGAGGAAATACAGGAATTGTGGATGGGTTGTCCGCTTTTGGAGAGTGACCCGAGTCGGTCACACTCCCCATGGGGTGCGCCTGTCAGTTTGGGGTTCTGGGTAGCCGTGACCCAGGTGGTGGTAGACTCTCGTGGGGTTTGGATCTATTTACATTGTCTGCGTCCCCCGTGGGCCGGATACAGCTGGTTTCAAAAGTTTGTATGGTTTCCATAAATCCAACTGTTTTCCTCGAGTTTTCTCTCGGAGTACTTCCCACCACTTACTCCTGAATATACCAGCCTAACTGTGTTCGAATTCATCGCTCCCTCCAGTAGAAGCCATTAAACTGTGAACAATAGTATCCTCCATTTCCCCCGTGTGTGAGCCTTTGTTATTCGACAGCAACTGTGCTGAACGCTAAGGATGGATAGAATTATGATTACATTCCACTTAGGGTCCTCAATCCCCCAGTGTTCAGTCAAAAATACTGAAAGTTGTGTCTTGAGGGAAGGAATGGAACCTCTGACCAAAGTGATTGGCACAGAGTCCTCTCGTTCACGACCAAAACATCACAGAGCCCGGGACACCTGTGTACTAATAGAGCATTTATGTTAAGTAGTTAAATCATTTATGTTACAAGCGGCTGACGGCCCGCTCCGCGGGCCGCCCCCTCTGCTAACGTCGAAACAAAATTAACCTCACAATAAAGCAGTACATATATTATTGTTCTGTTACAGAAGGAGTACATCCCAGACAATATTAGTAGTGCATATGGACATATCATCTGTGGACTTCAGTATTAGAACAGTTTCTGAGTCGGGAACGCGAGTCATTGTGGAATACAATTGGCCATGAGAGAAAACCGGCCGACGTAGGTCGGGTCCAAGTTTTTGCACGGTCAAACTTTAACATCCGTTGAATGTCGTGGCTTAACAGAGAGCGAATGGAATTTGTTTCCGGTGACCCACGAAATTAAAACCTTGAGGTTGAAAGTGGAATCTAATTCGGGGAATATGAAGTCGTATCTAGGCTCATGTTATGGCCATTTGCGGAACATAAGGCGCGGGCCGTTTTTTTCTGTTTTGCGATATATTGCTTAGAACACTTGCTACGAGCTCAATTTTGATCAGAATCTCTCAGGAGTAGGTGCGTTCAACTCAACTCGCACTACAAATCCGTAGGGGATGGCCGGTTACGATTTTTTGATGGGATCAAAAAAATAAACTTTTTGGTGATTTCACCATGTTTCTGCATAGGACAGCTGTAACTCGGGACAAAGGTCTCAGATTGACCTAAATCTTAGATATGTTCTACACATGCATGATATCTAAGGGATAGGACCCTTGATAGGGCGTCTCGAAGAGCATTATCTGTACGGAGTGCTTCACATTGGGACAGCAAAATTATGCCGCCGCAAAAGCGAGCAATGAACAGTCAATTTTGGTCACATTCCCTATGGGAGTATAATATCCCCTGGAGATTGTGTGGGAAGACACTGTGTCTAAAAATTGGGTCAATTGAATATCAAGAATCAAAGTTACAGCGGTCCTATGCAGAAACATGGTGAAATCAGCAAAAAGTTTTTTTTTTGATCCCATCAAAAATTGTAACGGGCCATTCCCTACATATTTATAGTGCAAGTTGAACGCACCTACTCCCGAGAGATTCTGATCAAAATTGAGCTCGTAGCAAGTGTTCTAAGCAAAATATCTCAAAACAGAAAAAAACGGTCCGCGCCTTATGTTCCGCAAATGGCTGTAATGAACATGTATTTGATGTTGTTCAGAAACATACCGGGTCCACCATTTTGCCTGCGACTATGGCTGCTATTGTTTCAACTTCAAGTGCATATCGGAAGCAGTGTTGGCATTGACCAGGTCAAGGTGATTTTTACTGGATGCAGCAGACCAGGAACCTCTTGACCCAAGGTATATCCCACAAGCATTTTGAAGCCTAAAATGATTGATAAGAGTTTTGAGTGTCATCGGGGCATAGTTAATGGTTGACCCTGGGGGTCAAACCGCTTGACCCCCTGTTTGACCCCGGTCAGTGCCAACACTGATCGGAAGAGATTGCGAAACTATGACTCGAGTATTTTTTGTTAGGCCACGTGAAGCATCGAAATTGTGGGTTAATCTGCAGATCGCTCCGATCTTCAGAGTCAATACATGGGGTGGGGAGGGGGGGAGGGAGGGGGAGGGAATTCCTGGTTCTCGAAGGGAATCCAGGAATTCCGGATCTGCAAAAACCGCTTCGCTTGAATTTTCGGCATCGCCTTCCACAGAATCACTGCTGTGATAGCGGTGAATGTATCCCGAGACATTGTCAAGGATGGATGCATTGAAATTGTCCACAAAGGCGCTGAATGGACTTACAGCCCTTTGCGGAACTTAGGGCGCGGACGATTTTTTTTTTCCGTTTTGGGACATTTGCTCAGGACAGCTGTCCTGGGTGCAATTCTTCTCCGATTGCCACGGGATATAGCGCGTTGGATTCACACTGAAATTTCGCAGTCAATGGTATCCTCCATTTTTTATTTTGCTGACCTAATGAAAATTTCACCCAAAAAAGGACAGCTGTAACACTCATAATATCGCACCAATTGCCATAGTTTTTGGATATGTTATATTTCACTAAGATTACTAGTTAACTACGGCCTTTATACATTTCGGGACACTCTGTTTCCCATCCAAAGACCTACTTATTTCCGGGGTGTAAACATCCTCCTCACCATACTCCACAACAAATCACAATGGTTGAGTATATTGCCTATTCTAATCTGCCATTGACTAAGGAATATGTAGAGGTGTGTGGTACCAAAATCCTAGGTCATTCGGGGCAGTATTGCCAGCACTACAGCTGTCCTGCGTGCAATCAGGATTTTTTGGGTGAAATTTTCATTAGGTCAGCAAAATAAAAAATGGAGGATACCATTGACTGCGGAATTTCAGTGTGAATCCAACGCGCTATATCCCGTGGCAATCGGAGAAGAATTGCACCCAGGACAGCTGTCCTGAGCAAAATGTCCCTAAGTTCCGCAAAGGGCTGTAAAATTGCTCGAGAAATGCAGATAGCTGGGTCTGTAACCACAGCCGGTGGAAAGACGAAGTCGATGAGCTGCTCAACCGATCGTCTGTGGTGTAAGCAGTTGAGGTCCACCATGTCTTGCGTTGTCTCCAATGGAGTCTAAGAAGGATGAAAATTGGGAGATCATACCTTTGTCGCATTGACCGTTGCAAACGCAGGATCGTGAAGTGGTTGACTATGGGCTGAGTGCGCCGAGATGCCTTACAGATGGCAGTTCTTTCTCCGAACCGAACAACGGGTGCCACCTGTGGATGATAAGTTATTATCATTTGTTGTGGAAAGATGTCGACTGAACACACCCGTTGGAAATCTCCAACTGTGATCAAGATCCGACCTCCTCAAACATCGATCGAGTTTGCCGGTTAACATTCGCATCAGACGGTCTGCGCAGTCAAATGCCTTGAAGTGCAAGCCACCGATTTATCGATAACGTGAAAGGTTTGTATTCGTCAACCGGGCTGCCGTGTGACAGTGAAAAGGGTATAATGTGATATACTGTGGGAGGGTATAATGCGATGTACTGTGGGAAAGGGCTCCTGTACCGGGGTTGGTGCTGGATGGGCGTCTGAGTTTGTTTGAGCAGTCGATGTGGCAATCTAGAAGATTGGATTGATTGTAATCAGGAAACATCACTATAGCAAAATAATTGGCATTTGGGGCGGCTTGCGATGAAGGCTCGGCGGCGGTTGTGAGGGAATGTGCTGTCGAATCTTTAGAATCCCCGTTGTAAGGAAGTGTGCCGACTGGGCGCGGTGCTTCCGAAGATCCCGAGACCGATGGGCGCTTCCGAAGATCCAAAAACACATGGGCGCTTCCGAAGACAGTGATGGACGCTTCCAAAGATCTGGGGACTGATGGGCGCTTCCGAAGAACCGGGGACTAATAACCAAAAGCGGAGTTTGAAGGCTTCGGACAGACACCCTTAATTTTATAAAGAGAGAGAAGTAGTAAATTTGTTTGGCAATGGCAAGGCTGCTTCCCATCTCTCGCGCGCTATATCCCCAGGCTCAGGGGGGAATCGCAAGGATCTTATAGTTGTAGGTTTTCACTGTGCAAATTGTTTTCAGCCCGCATACTGACAGATACCCTTTGCAGATAATTGTTATTACTTTTCTTATGCTTATGTATGCGCGGAACCTACATTTTTCGGTGATTGCTTAATCAAACTTCATATAGATTCTTCTATCTTCGGGGTGTTGATTTCACGTCCATTTTGGGAAGCTGTAATTTATGCGTAAACAGGTCGTTTCAGCTATCAATTGAGTAATTGCGCTACATTATTGCCGCACAGGACGGAATTCAAGTTTGCACCGAAAATAGGCCAGGCCGTGAAATATATTAAGAGCTACTGCCCACATCGATCCCAACAGACTGCAGTCGCCGATCCGATATGTTTCCTGCCGCATTCAACTCCTTCCTCATGGCCGCTGTTCTCATGCCGGGCACTCCCACCGCTCAGCTACTCTCTGTAAGTCTTGTCTCCACCAAAAAAAAAGAAAAAAAAAAAAGAATATACCGGCGTCTAATGCATCGCTTGCAGGCTGTTGAAGCTAGCTTCTTTCCATCCGAACCGTCAGACGAAAGCTGTAGGTAGAGCTGTATGCACGGCCTTGATTCGGAAAAGAATTCACGTGCGGTCAATGTACCGCTGGCAGAGGCTAATATGTGTCTCCGGCCCTAAAATTCTTGGGCCCTCCAGGACACATCAGAATTTACCCATGCACGCATATCTAAACGGATTCACCCCCTGCACGGACTAAGGTGAAATCAACAGCTTCATCAAATCAAAAGCGCGTAGCGCGGAATCTGCCCGTGGCTCGGACAAAGTCCAGAACGGGCTTCGGGCCGGACTTCGAGGAGAGTAGACACTTCATCGATAGACGGGCCGTTCTGAAGCGTTGGATGAGGCGGAGGCGGTGGCGGTGGTTTGATGGGCAGGTGAGGAGGAAATGCGGCTCGATACTGATGTCGGTGGGCGAAAATGAAAAAAAATAAAGATAATAAAGACACTATAAAATACACCCATTTGGAAGATCTTTGGTCTGACAAGGGCTTCCGGCTACAGCCAAGCATCAGAAAGCTGACTCCGTCAGCATGTCAGGTGCCGTTTCGATACTGAATATTATTAGATAAATGGTCAAGGAAACTTCAAAATGACCCAATGAGGGCCTCTGAAAACTCGAGGAGCTCGGAAACATGAATCCAACTATCCTGTAATATTTTCGTGTATTTTGGAAGGGACATCAAAGTCGTCACTTGCCAGTCCCCAATATAAGGACGGGCTGAACGCAGTGTTTGCTTCACGCGTTTTCGCTGTACAATTAAACTAGTAATGCGTTTGGGAATATCACGTGTTTGGAAATGTAAGAGCACACTACAAAAGGTCACACGTTTGAAAATTTAAGACCTTGTCCCACTCCCAACACACTCAAAACTTAGCGGATTCTCTAGTTTTTGCGGGAAAACCTGCTCGGAATTTACCTGGCCATCGCCGAGCATACCAGGGCTTTGCTGAGGTTGAATGGCATATTCACGTGTTTGGACTGGATAATTAAACTAGTCACGCGTTTGGGAATATCACGCGTTTGAAAATGTAAGACCTTGTCCCACTCCCAGCACACTCAAACCTAGGCAGATTCTCAGGTTTTTGCAGGCAAACGTGCTCAGAATACACTTGGCTATCACCGGGAGGAGGGGGCGGCCAAAACCAGGGCTTTGCTGAGGTTGAATTGGAATATTCACGCGTTTTCCCTGTCTAATTAAACTAGTCACCCGTTTGGAAATGTAAGAGCACACTATACAATTAAAGTGGTCACGCATTTGAAATGCAAGACCTTGTCCCACTCCCAGTACACAAGTTCTGATAAAAAGTCAGCTTTTCTTACTAGTAGTCGACCTGAGAATCCGCTGAGTTTTGAGTGTGCCGGAAGTGGGACAAGGTCTTACATTTTCAAACGCGTGACTACTTTAATTGTATAACAACCAAACGAGAGCTCTTTATGAACAGCGTTCGAATCAGGCAACAGATATGGATTTTATGAAGTAGTGACGGTGCTGTTGACTGTCTTCTAAAATTTCTCCTTCGCTAGTTTCTTTGACTTTCTTCTCGCTGTCATCGACGCTGGGAAATCTTGCATTCGTACGCAATATAGCTACCGGTTTGATCGCAGCCTCCGTAACTCGCCGACGACTCTATCGCCGTCTCGCTCTGGGCTTGAAGATGTTTTTTGCTTTGAAGCTACAGGGCTTCTTCCGCTACTTGCCGCGCAATCTTCGTCTGGATATGCTTAGTCCCTTGGAATTGTGGTTTATCTGCTGGTGTAAGTGGTGCCGGTTTGACTCGAGTATTTCCAGCCTTTGCCTCTCAATCGTCAGTGAGATGCTATCGGTATCACAGTTTGTGGTCAAACATCGAACCTGACTAACGCCTGGCCAACTCTCTCACTGAAACTGATGAGAGTTAGATTCGTGAAAAGCGTCCGGTGGACGTTTGTTCATGATCATTGCGTCCAACGGTCATCTCTACGGATTCGATCCACGACGTCTCGACCTGACGGATTGAGGAGATATTTGAGCCTGGATTTGAACGCAATCTATGAGAACCTTTGGCTTGCATTCGCTCTCGTGGTAAATGCTTTCCACTCCGTGATATTTGGGATGCTACTGGCGCTTCTTTGGTCGGCAATGGAAGCGGTGAAAGCACAGCCGAAAGTTCAATATGGATCCCGGTAGGGCCCTCTGTTTGAGGGAAACTCCACAAGACTAGCCGGTGAGACACTGGGCTTTATCAATGCACCACTGTAGCTTCCCGTCGGTGTCTAGCTGGCCATAATGCCAAAGAATTGATCGCGCTGTGGAAAACCAAATAATGAGAGGGCCTGGTGCAAGAAAGGCACTTCGATGGTACGATCAGGTGTTTTGATGCATATTGTGTTCTACAAGCCCCGTGGTCTGCTCTCAATTTGAAGGTCCTCTCCGTGAGATCTAACCGTACTCGTGAATGTGGCATCGTGGCATCTGTGCCACTTCTTGCGGGGGAGTACATATATGAGCTCACGGGTCTAATGACTCTTGACGGACATGCGAAGCACGCCCACCTTTTTGATATTGAAGCCGCTGACAACACAGTTCGAATTCTGTGTGGCCCACTCCGAATGCTTAACCACGACTGCAACCCGAACACGGAGAGATTGTTAGAGTATACAAGCGCTCGGGGGACCGCGGAGCGGTCCCCCTCCCCCTTTATTGATCACACAAATTCAAAAATGCAAAACCTTACAGCCGTTTGCATAAGAAAACAAATAATAAAATCAGTACAATCCAAAAAAGGTTGCAGAGTGGATTGGTTGGTGGAGTTTCAAACGCTTCCGAACGAACGCAGAGACATAATTTGCTATGCGGAGGAGATGTACAGTGGCAATGAGAAGTGTGGCCAACAGCCCACAATTAATTTTTGCCAGTATTTCACTCTTTATAAAATTACGCTTGTCTGAAGTCTGTTGTCTGATTTATCTACAATATGTCTGATTTATCAGGGAAGGAATACTTTTACTTCATGCTTGAAATTTTGTGGGCCCCAGTTTTACCCAGATTTTTCAGGTGATGCACACCATACATTGTGTGCTCGAGTTTTCAGGAAAAACTGGGGGTTTTTTTTTTTGGAGACACTAATGCAAGTAAAGTACGGGCCAAACCATCAAAAAACCACATGAAATTCAAGTCAATGCAAAAATCTAATTGAAGTGATTTGGCCAACAGCCCACACAGTGCCGGCAATTCATTTTTGCCGATACTCCGTGGGCTGATGGTTGGCATTGTGTAAAATTTTATAGGTGCGTGCACGTGACCAAACAGTTGGTTAAATCATTGGCGCCGGTTTAGCGCCTAGAAAGTTTAACGCTGATATCCCGAGCAAAGCGATGTTTGGCTTTATGTACACTTTTATAGGCGCACGCGCTCTTAAAGTTGATCATGGGGCTAAAAGCCCCGACTAAGCGCTGTTTATTGAATGCTTCCAAAGGTCTGGACCGAGCGCTTCCAAAGCCTCGGGCCTGATCTCCCAAAAGCGGAGTTTGAAATGGCTTCGGACGGACACGCATAATCTTATAAATATCATGCCGCCAGTGAGTTTCAATTCAGCCAATCGTAACAGCACTATGGTTATGGCGCAAGTGCCTCAGCCAATAATTGGTACAATATTATTCAGCCTACAGACCTCTGTTCAGCCAAACCATGAGTATAATATTCTGCACCCCCGGATTTTTCGTTTTTCTAACCATTTCTTCTAGCCCTATTGCATCGGGGGCAAAGTAGTATGAGGACCTCTGGTCAAGGAGGGTGCCCTTGAAAGGCAGTGGCGGGGTTGCCTCCGGGCCCATCATGCGAGTCGGCGGTGAAAATGGGGGCGGGACAGCTTCGACACAACCCAACCTCTTTTAACTGCAGCCAATCTTTCTGTGTCGTTCGAATGGAAGCTCGGAACATTCGTGAGAGTCGCCGTATTCCTGGGATATGTCCTGCCTGATATGTCTGACTGTATAACCCTCCATTGGATTTTCAAACAATTTCGACGTGTTTGAAAATGTAATGGATTGCAGGTCCCGGCTTGACCGGCCCGAACCCCCTTGGTTTGGCCTCCCTGCGTGGGGCGCAAAAAGAATTGGCATTGAGCGGTTCGAACCGAGGACCTCCACAAAAAGCGTAGTCAGTAATAAAGGCGCGGGCTAACACAAAGTGAGTCCCAGCGAAAACTCCAGGCAGCCAGATCGAACCATAATTGAGTGAGATTGAGCTAAGCTCAGCCACATCGAGCCGGACCTTTCTGGCTTGAAAAATGGCCGTTCACTCGATCTGGCTCTACGCTTTTGTTGCAACATGTTGAGCAGTATCGAGCCATTTGTAGGGCTCGGAGCGAGCCACATCGAGCTAATGGAAGTCAAAAGAATACATATATTTCACAGTATTGTACGGACAATCTACTGCAGTTACACCACACCTTCGCCCCGCCCCTCTCGTCGTCGTGTCCAATCTATCCAGGAAACAAGAATTGAGGAGGCCGGGGGTCAGCGTAGGAGAGTTTGTCGAGCTGTTGTAGCTAATGTGATTATAAATGGGATCGCCGGATTATGCGGTTGTCGAGCGTCGGGTAAGGTGTGAAACTGGAGAGAAATGTCAACTGCGCGAAACCGGACTAAAACCGACTGAAACCGATGGACCTTGAGAGAATCACAGCACTGGAAGACAAGCACAATGATAATTATTAACCGAGAAAAAAAAAAGCAATGGCCCGCACCGAGTCCGTGGTGTGAGCGGCCTCAAAGTGGGGCCAAGACAGCTAAGTAATCATGAGATAAATTTGGTGAGAAAGCCCTGAAGACATACATAGAAACACATAAATAAAAAGGACTGCTGTGCGTCGCCGCGCAGAATATGGTAAGAAACTGAAATATAAAAAGAAACTGAAAGCGAACCAACGAAGACCATCAGAGCGATGTGGTAGTGCCTAACGGCCCACTCGTCGCTCTGGTGGATCTTACCAGTTGCGTGCGAGGTCCTCTTCGGGTGATAACAACCATTCTATTTTATTCCTCATCCCGTACATTGATATTACTGATATTTCCCAATTCCTCCATCATTCCCCCCCTCTTTATCGTCTAGATCTCATTTACAGTTGCAATGGCGCACGCGCATCGCGTAGAACCGCGCTTCATCAATTCACGTGACCGTGGTTCGCTTCGAGTCTCTCACCTCAAACGCCTCGTAGGACGTCGGCAACCAACTGGACTATGATTTTCCTACATACCCCTTGCATATCTTTCATCCCATATTATTTTTCCCTACTCATCGATGGCTTTTCACACATCTGTAATCCAAACATTGCTCCCCCTACGGCGACATTCGTACCCGAGGCCTCAGCCATCTCGGACTGCGCTGGGGATCGAGACGTCAGTGGCTTCGGCACCCACTCGACAGCACTGAGGGTGGCAGTGTACCTCTCCCTATACCGTCTTTGCGCTGTTCCCGGGTGGTTTGATGGTCAGAGGTGCGAGTTAGCTCAAGGACCATACCCCATTATTCTCTCATGGACTCTCTACGTATGTTTTTATTTTAATTACCTCCTGTCTGGTCTAGTTACATCGGGCACTGGTGGCGCTAAGTACGCGTTGCAGCCATCCCGCGCGGTGTTGTATTGTGACTGTCACAATTGATGGGGGGGATTCCTCTCTTGCTTCTGCTCTACCACTATCGTCTGAGTCTATTGCATTTTCTCCCCGAGTTTTGAGTCTAGCGCCTCGAGTCCTGAGTCCCTGCGCTAGAATTGTCACCAAAATATTCCCCTGAGCCCTCCACCGCTGAGTCAATTCTCTTGTCTCTCATATCGTATTTTCTACTCTACTCATACAGGTTGGGTACGGTACGACCGATACATCTCAAGGTCCACGCTGGGGACCAACTTTTACTTCTTCAGTGGAGCCCACCGCGAGGGGTGTTGGTTTTCCGCTACCTGTATCCAGCTGCGTCAACTCTTTCCTTTGTTTCACCCACTTCTTTCCCCTCCGCTTCTTCGGAAAATTACTAGATTTTGCTTATCCATCCTTACCTGTTTATCCGTCTTTCCGAGCCCGTTTCCAAGGCCAAGACCGTTTTGATTACTCAGTTTTCACGAGTTTTCGAGCTTTTGATTACAGATCACGCATTTTTGATTATTGATTTCCCGCCTTTCCGAGTCCATTCACCCGATTACAGATTTTTGCTTAGTATGGCAAACCCGCCCCCCGCATCAGTGTCGGTACTGCTAGTGCCGATGCCAATTCCCCGAACCCAGAACGCCCCACTCTTCAACGGCCGGTATGTAAATGATTTCCTTTCACTGATTGCACAGCATGGCGCGAATGCGGGCATCACGAACAAGGACGAACTTGTCCCATATATTCTCCAGTACTCTTCGGACCGAGTCAAAGATATGATTAGGTATGATCCTGCCTTTGATCCTGACGTTGCAGGAAAAACCTGGAAGGATGCAAAAGCCGGACTCACCATGCTATTTGGACACGCGGACGAAGCACCTGATTATAACGAGGCTATGCTTCGTGAATTTTGTCAAGAACGCAACGCTAAGTCCCCCTTTTCAACAAAAGAGGAAATCGAGATTTATGTTCAAGAGTTCTCCCAGATTGCAGGGCCTCTGGTCAAGAAATCCAAGATTACCGACAAGGAGCGCGACTTTTATTTTATCGCTGGTATCCCCGAAGATTTGAAGGACTGGTTCAACAATAAAGTCCCCGTTGCGAACCGTAAGCGCTCAGATCCTCCGAAAATAGCAGAATCTGTGCAGATTTTACAGAGACGATTCGACCAAGATTCTCTCACCTACAAGCCGTGGGGAGAAACTCCAGCGCGCAGAGAACGCCAGGTAACCTTCGGTGCTGACGGAAATATCCAGGGAACTCCATTCGCACCTTCAATTAATACTGCACCTGCGCATAACCCAGTCCAAACCGTAGCTGTAGACCACATGGAGCAGTTGACTCGCCAGCTCGAGCAGTTGCACATAAATCTCGCCGCGATGAAGTTAGGTACCGCGCAACAGCAGCTTACTGATCAATCTTCGCAGAACCCTCAAATCGGACCTCAAAGACACTGTTTCATGTGCGGTAAAGCCGGTGAGCACCCTCTACATCCTTCTCGATGCCCTGAGACTAGGTTCCTGCTCGATTCAAACACCATTAAATTCGATACAATCACTGAGAGGTACGTCATGTTGGATGGCTCAGACTTACCACGTATTCCCAAGGGATTTGTGGGCGGAGTTGCTGGGTACATTCGAGCGCTTCAACGCGATCAAGCTGCTTCCCAGCCCACAAAGACAGCGCGTACTAACTCAATTGGCCTTTCATACGGATCTAGCCGAGTGTTGAATGACCGGATATTTGCGGTATCTTCTCTTGATGTACAGGACAGACTTGCTGAGCCCGTTACTCGTACAGGTCGCGATACAGGTGTACGTTTCGATCCTGCGAGACGTCCGGAGGGAAGCAAGGGTAAAGAGCGCGAGACAGAACGAGTTAAACCTCCTTCTACCGTGCCTAAGCCTGCAGCCAACCCTCCGAACACAACTCTTCCAGCTCCTCCCCCGAATCCGATAAATCGCCAGGATGGATGGAAAGATTCGCGCCCGAGCAACTCTAAGCCCCAGAGCGACGACGTTGTCATGCGCGATGCAAAAAGACCCGGACCAGCAGATAAGTATCACATTACTTCTACGATACAAGAGCGCGCTGATACCAATGCGGTTTTCGAGGGATTGTTGAAGATGCCCGCCACTCTTCCCCTATTGCAACTCATCGGGATCAGCCCTGGACTTCAGAAGCTTTTCAGCGAAGCTACTCGTGCGCGACGCGAATACGGAGGCAAACAAGCTGAGTATTTCATCGATGGCAATCAAACGAACCCCGATACTTTCGTGAAACATTTCCAGGGAGTCGAAACCGGAATTAAAGAAGTCCACGCGCTTGAATCAGACGATTACTCTGACTTCCTGGTGCGCTACGGTAACGCGATTGCGAAGGTTCCCGAAGGCCGTTATTTTGCGATGAGTACCGGCTCTCTCACAATTTCTATTGGAGGCACTGAACTAACGGCGATGATTGACTCCGGATCTGAGCTGAATCTTGCGGGTAAATCTGTCCCAGCTCGCTGCGGGCTGGCGGTCGATTTCGAAGGCATGAAGTGGGCGCTGAAAGGCATCCATGGAGGGCCTGAGCAACTCCGCGGCTGCGCTACTGATGCCCCGATCAAAATTGGAGGGCGTGATTTCCCTCATCATTTATTTATTTCTCACCAGGAATTAGGCCAACATGATTTAATCCTCGGCCAACCGTTCCTCCAATGGTTTGCTGCACGCTTGGACTACGAGAGATCTGGCGGCGTTAGCTTATATTTGTGGAAAGACGGCGATAGGAAAGTACATCCTACTATCGTTGTTACTATTACTGATCCCTCCGACCCGCGCAACACAACTACGATCACTCGTGGGCATTCCCATCAGGCTTGGGTCGAAGAAGTGCCCGATGAGGAAGAGTCTTTTTAGCGCTAGGGAGCGAGCCGAAATTCTTCCAACCCTCCCCTGCAAATACCCTTGGAAGATCGTTTGAAGCGTTGATGGGACGAGCTGAGTTTTCTGATTTCGATTCCTTATTTAATCTATGCCCCGATTCCTCTTACGATACCATGATTCGTTCCTATCTTTTATGTACAAATACGGACTTGGACTCTGTCGTTTCTACTCCTTGGACCGATCGAGCACTCACTGATTACCGCTTTGCCAGGACTTCCGCGGCCGCAAAAGCCCCTTTAGTTGGCAAAAAGCGTTACAAGCCAGTCCATCGTAAAGTCCGACCTGTACCATCATATATGCCTAATCCCGAAGCCCATTTCTTTCGTGAAATACCCCGCACCACTCTCACTGATTTACCTACGCATCCACCAGATTATCGCAAGTTGAAGTTCGGACGCCGAGTTACACTCGAGCGCCTAGAACTGATGCTCTCAAAAATTCCTCAAGGAATCTTATCGAAGGAGGAGATCGATCTCCTTGCTTACATTGTTGTCGCGCGTGAGTTCGCATTTGCATTCCAATATTCGGAGAAAGGCTCTTTTTCCAGTGAATATTATCCCGACTACGAGTTCCCCACCATCGAGCACACCCCTTGGCAACACAGACCAATTCCCATTCCCGCCGCGATGCTTGAAGACGTGCGCAAGGTAATTCTTGATAACGAGGCTAGTGGTCGGTTCGAACCTACGGTCTCGAGTTATCGCTGCGCAATGTTCCCAGTCGCGAAAAAGCCAGGATCAGACCCCCCAGTGCGTATAATTCTAAACCTTGAGTCGCTGAACGCAGTCACGGTCCAAGACGCCGCAATTATCATGAACGTCAACGATTTCGCTGAGTCTTTTGTTGGTTACGCAATTTACGGACTGGCCGATTTATTTTCAGGATTTGACGCGATTTGGATCCATCCAAAATCAAGACCGCTCCAGGCGTTTCATTCGCCCGCTGGCCCAAAGCAACAAGCTACAATGGGGCAAGGATATACTAACGCAATGCAGGAGTTCAGTCGACGCGTCGGACATGCACTAAAGCCAGTTGCACCACAGAAAGCAGAGGCATTTATCGACGACTGCGGCGTTAAAGGTCCCACTTCACGGTACGATGATGCTCCTATTCGCGAGATCCCTAAAATTCGCAGATTTGTCTGGGAGTACGCCCAGAATTTAGACGAGTTCCTCGGCACACTTATCATGGCTGGCATTACAGCTTCAGGTGCGAAAACTATTCTAGCTGCATTTGACCTTCATATCGTAGGCTCTGTCGTATCTCTTGAGGGCTGGAAAATTTCTCCTAGTCTCGTACAGCGTGTCCTCGATTGGCCCATCCCAACCTCAGTCTCAGAAGTTCGAAGCTTCCTTGGCTTGGCTGGTGGTGGCCGCCGTTGGATAAAAGGATTCTCTATTATAGCTAAGCCTCTCACAGTTTTACTCCGAGTCGTCACTATCGAGTTTCAGATCACCGAGGAAGCAATCCAAGCTCAAGAAATTCTCAAACAGAAAATTACTTCGGCGCCGGTACTAGTCCGCCTGGATTACAAAGCCGCTAAGTCAATTACTCGTCTGCCAAGAACATCTGACAATGGCCTCATAATAGTTGGCGTCGACTCGTCCTGGAAGGGCGCCGGCTGGGCTGTTTATCAGATAGTAAATTCTGAGAAGCACCCTGCTCTTTACGGCTCCTGTACCTTCAGCGAAACTGAGCAAAATTACGGCCAGCCAAAGACCGAAGTCTACGGAGTTTTCCGCGCGTTTAAAGAGCTGCGCCATCGCATTTGGGGAGTCCATTTCCGTCTTGATCATGATGCTAAATCACTTGCTAAAATGATTCGAGAGCCAGATGATGTTCCGAACGCGCCGCTTCTGCGCTGGGTAGCGTGGATTCGGTTTATTCGACTTCGAGCCCAATCATATCCGAGCCGAATCGTTCAAAGTGGAGGATGCTCTTTCCAGACGTCCTGCAGTTGAAACCGATCGCGCATACGACCAGCAAGACCCCGAAGAATTCCTTGAAGCCTATCTCGACATCATTTATGCAGGATCTCACAACGCACCTGCAGGAGCCACTCCTCGATCAGCCGTTAAGTTTTTATTGGACTCTGCTTTCGCACGACTATCTTCTCCTTACACACAGGATTGGAGACATCAAGACGAAATTATTCCCGTCTATAAAGCTAGCAGCGCCATCTCAATTGTCCCAAAGCCGAGTCTTTTAGACTTTACCTCTGAGCAGCTCGATCCCACACTCCCGTATTCTTTTTTCGCCCATACTGCGCTCAGATATGTCCGTCCACACAACATTCGTCCACTCCCAGACTTCATGATCCGCAAATCCTTCGAAGGTGTAACCGAAGAATTTTTGCTTGGAGATGAGTTGGTTTCATTCGAGTTTATTCAAACCGTAGCTCATGCTCAAAGTATCCCCCTTGCCGATCTTGCGAACATGAATGTTGGTCATCAGCATAAGCGCCGCGACGAAGATTCAGACGAACTCTGGGCAGAACTGAGGAAGTTTCTCGCAACCGGGGAATATCCGACGCGATGCAATACCGATAAATCCAGAGTGAGTTTCATTAAACGTGCTCGCCGATATATTCTGCACCAGGACCGTCTTTGGCTCGCTCCAAAACGCAAGTCGGGTGCGTTACCACGCTTGGTCATCGAGAACCGCGCGAAGCGAGGTGAATTAATGGCCCGAGCTCACAATGATTGCGGACATCGTGGACGAGACGCCGTCTATGCACAGCTACGTGATCGTTTCTATTGGCCTAATATGTACGACGACACTACTTATTTTGTTAGATCTTGCATCGAGTGTCAGAAATCCATCAAGAAGATCCCGGTCATTCCGTACAACGAATCTTGGCAAGCACCTTTACTTCGTCATTTTAATCTTGACTGCATTCACATGCCAACTGGCGTTCAAGGCTATTCTTTCATTGTACAGGCTATCGAACCGACAATTCTGTGGCCCGAGGCTCGCTCTCTCAAGGAGCTCACTGCTCGCGGAGTTGCTCGATTTATTTATGAAGAGATCATCTGCCGATTCGCTTGCGTACCCTATATCTCGTTCGATGGAGGATCCGAGTTCAAAGGTGAAGTACTCGAATTACTGCGCACACTCTACAATTGCACTGTCATTTTTTCCACAGCCTATCATCCACAGGGAAATGCGCCGATTGAACGAGCTCACCAGCCTCTCGTAGATGCACTCTTCAAATGTACAGGTGACGCTAAAGGCAACTGGCCGCTCTACCTCAAAGCCGTGCTCTTTGCGATGCGAGTAACAGTTAGCCGCGCTACCGGATTCTCTCCATATTATCTCTTATACGGTGTGCACCCGATATTCTCCTTCGACATCACTGAGATTACTTGGCAGACATTGGATTGGGATAAAGTTCATACCCACGAGGAACTCCTAGCGATTCGAGCGCGCCAGCTCTCTCGCCGCGACCCTAAAATGCGCGAAGCTAATGACAGACTGCGTGAGTCCAGACGTCGAGCTATTGAAGACATGCACAGGCGTAATCATTTCATGTTCGACTTCACCGATTTCGAGGAGGGCATGTATGTCTGGCTTCGAGAGTCCCAGTACGACGAGACGAAAGGTGACAAAGGGAAGTGGTTATATTCTGGTCCTTATGTTATCCACGAGAAGCGCGAGCACGACTCTTTTGTGCTACGAGAGCTCAGTGGAGCTATTCTCAAAGGTCACGTCAATATTCGCCGCTTGCGTCTCTTTTATTTTCGCCCGAGTAATCAAACGCTAAAGACTTCTCTCAAGCCTAGGTACCGCAAGACCGAGATCTCAAATATTCACTATCGGCTTGACCACGCGCTGATGAATTTGGCTTATTATACCCGGGATGAAGCGAACGCGCTGAGTGATCATTTTGATAAATCCCCGCTCCCTTCCGATTGCTCCTTCGTGCATTGCCACTGATGCGATGGACCATCAAAAGATGTGATCGCAGATCCTCGCTATATATACCCAGCTCATTTCCTCACGCGCTTTCCACCTCCCCTTGATTTTCCCACTCTAAATGTCTTCTCTTCTTCCTTCTGCTTACTGCCGTTATACCCGTGACCCCTCAAACTTACCTGTTCTAGGTTTCCATCCTCCTGAAGACCGCCATCTTGGCGATCCTAGTGCTCCCCGATGCTACAACAGATCACGTCCTGCCGTTTCCGACGACAAGGTTGACGATCATCAATTCACTTCATATCACCGCGGTGATCTCTCGCTACGTTATACGTACGAGGACGTCGATGAGTTCAATTTGGGCGGTGAGTTGATTGTCCTACCTATCATCGTTCACGTCTATCGCAGAGATTTCCATCTCCACTGGTCGGAACTCAAGGACTACTTCCGAGACGGCAATATTCCAGTGCGTTATGGCCCAAGAATCAGCGATACTGGTACTGTTCAAGAGCCGATGAATGAAGAGAATTTTCGTAAATTGGTGCGTCGCTATTATATGAGATCCTTTTCTTTGGCGTGGGGTCCGGACACACTCGTATCCGAGCGACTTTTCGAGCGTGGTACTGGCCTTTCTGTGCAGGAATTTCACAATGCATTCGAAGACGCCTTGTTTAAGGGTCTTGTGCTTGTTGATGGGCCTGCGGCTGTATGTGCTATGTCTGCAGAGAATATCGCGGTGAAGGTGTCCAAGGTTTGGAATACTTGGCACCTGGATGCTGTTCCTCGTGCCCGCCACGCATTGGGCTACCTCGAGCATCAATGGTAATATCACTTCTCCACATTTTCTTCTCGCAAAATTATTCCTACTCTATTCCACTAATATCTAGGATCCCGAGGGCGGAATCCAAAGTATCCCCCTCTGTGGTAGTGCCTAACGGCCCACTCGTCGCTCTGGTGGATCTTACCAGTTGCGTGCGAGGTCCTCTTCGGGTGATAACAACCATTCTATTTTATTCCTCATCCCGTACATTGATATTACTGATATTTCCCAATTCCTCCATCATTCCCCCCCTCTTTATCGTCTAGATCTCATTTACAGTTGCAATGGCGCACGCGCATCGCGTAGAACCGCGCTTCATCAATTCACGTGACCGTGGTTCGCTTCGAGTCTCTCACCTCAAACGCCTCGTAGGACGTCGGCAACCAACTGGACTATGATTTTCCTACATACCCCTTAAGCATATCTTTCATCCCATATTATTTTTCCCTACTCATCGATGGCTTTTCACACATCTGTAATCCAAACATTGCTCCCCCTACGGCGACATTCGTACCCGAGGCCTCAGCCATCTCGGACTGCGCTGGGGATCGAGACGTCAGTGGCTTCGGCACCCACTCGACAGCACTGAGGGTGGCAGTGTACCTCTCCCTATACCGTCTTTGCGCTGTTCCCGGGTGGTTTGATGGTCAGAGGTGCGAGTTAGCTCAAGGACCATACCCCATTATTCTCTCATGGACTCTCTACGTATATTTTTATTTTAATTACCTCCTGTCTGGTCTAGTTACATCGGGCACTGGTGGCGCTAGAGTACGCGTTGCAGCCATCCCGCGCGGTGTTGTATTGTGACTGTCACAATTGATGGGGGGGATTCCTCTCTTGCTTCTGCTCTACCACTATCGTCTGAGTCTATTGCATTTTCTCCCCGAGTTTTGAGTCTAGCGCCTCGAGTCCTGAGTCCCTGCGCTAGAATTGTCACCAAAATATTCCCCTGAGCCCTCCACCGCTGAGTCAATTCTCTTGTCTCTCATATCGTATTTTCTACTCTACTCATACAGGTTGGGTACGGTACGACCGATACATCTCAAGGTCCACGCTGGGACCAACTTTTACTTCTTCAGCGATTTGTCCGACGGCCAGTCTCGTCTACCTGAAAGATAATAGAAATGAACAAAGCTGCTCAGGGCAGAAAACTCACATAGAGGGGAGATGCCCATGTGCTACAAAGAACTTGGTAGGGCATCAGAGTCACAACAAAAACATGCTATACTAAGGAAGACATGGCAATCAAATATTTACTGTAACCATACCCAGCCTCTCAAATTGATGGTATCAGCTTTGTGGAAGCCCACAAGGAGGTTAGGGGTTAGGGATTTGGGTCCAGGAATCATTATTTCTCTTTGGTTAAGGTTTGGGTTGGTTAGATGTTTGGGTTGGTTAGTTTTACGATATGCATCTATAAAGCGCCAAGGTCGGTTCACAAACTTTCTGATGACATCTGTTGGACAGGCATCAAGGCATTCATTGGCTGCTTTCTTGGCTTGATCAAAAGTGTTTTTCTCAATCTGGCGGTAGCGATACTTGGCCCATCCCCAGTACTGTAGATGTAGCGTCCATTTCTCCACGGAATCAGTTGCCGAGCTGACGGATGTGTACCCTAGGATCCCCCGCAGCCTCCCGGGTCAACGACCCGAACCAACATTTGTGGTGGAATATACCAAAATTGACCTTTGGACTCAGGTAAGTACTGCTATCTCATTTCTTCACCATGTCGAGCGCCGTCTCGATTAATGTGTTCCCCGGCATCCCCTGCAGGCCCTCCTGCATTTGTTCCCTGTCCTCGTTTCCTCGTCGCCGTAGCTGCGGGCCTCCGTCCAAGCAAGCCCGCACTATGGAGCCAACTTAGAATGATCTTCATCCAACAATAGGATGAAAAATGTCGTTCAATCTATCGGCGGTTGATCTTAGGTTAATTTTTTTCAACCTATACCATAGGATGAAAATACGTCTATGATTTTCGACCTAGATCCGTATTATATTCACTCGGCAAGTCCGTGGCCCCAAATCAACCTAAGTCGAAAATAACCTATGGTAGGATTAAAAAGAACAAATATGTCGTAGACATCGGAGTTACATGGAGTGCGTGTATATATGAGGATAATATCATTTACTACTGCGAGCGCACTGAGTGCACAGAATGTAATTACTAACCACAATGAAATATCAATCTTCGGCCTTGAAATCGACCTTGGTCATGTCCCCCGGCCTCTGAATCTGGAGATGTTGCATCCAGGCCACTATTCCCTATTACCATATCCTCCACCTTGGCAAGTGTCGCTCGGACAGCATCGAGACTGACCAAAATACGACGTTCGGTATCAGGGAAAATGAAGTGCTCATCCGGGCTGCGGCGGGCAGCACGGAGAAAATTGAAGACGGGCTCCAGGTCCTTCCTCAGGCACTTATCAAGGTCCTGTGCCGCAAACACTCGTTGCTTGACAAAATATTGGCGCTCCGCCAGGACAGCATCGATATGTCGTCCAATTTGCTGATGTCGCGGGGTTTCGGGGATGACCGGTGCATAGCCCCGAACATTTGTTTTCCCCCCAGTAAGGGACAAGATCGCCTCGCAAGTCTCAGTCGACACCTCTTTGTAGTCGATCGATGGCCATTTGTAGCTGGAAAAATAGATATTGGCATCAATTTTGGTGGGTGACTCGAGGGTAGATAGTTCAGCTACTTACCCAGCTTTATGAATGTCACCATTGTTCAAGTCCACGAGGAAAGCCTCCGCTTCTTCTTGGGAACGGGACGTCGACATTGTAAGATGGTGGTTAGGGGTCAAGAGAAGACTCGATGACGCATAATCTGGATCCACGGCAAAATCACGGGCCGGGGAGGGCCGTGACCAAGTGTTTTTCACGCGCTTTCCCGGATTTTTTGGGTGGATATAAAAGGTTCCAGTTGAGCCACAACAAAAGCATGGACAGGAAGTGCATTGAAGAATACATACAAATTCTGCTCTGCTAATCAATCCTCGCCCTCTCCCAGCCACTCTGCTCGTGCAAGGACTCCGCTTCTATCTATAATTGCCCAGTCATATCCTGCGGCCTTTACCCGCCCAACGAGTGATTGAACTGTGGTTATGTCAATCACATCCAACGAACCTTCAGCTGAGTAGAAGTGAATGTCGAGGCCAGCAAGTTCCCTGTCGTCCGGTTTCAAGACACAAGATCGAATAGCAGCCAGGATATAGGTAGTAGGTTCGTTTTTTTTCAGCGCAGGGCAGGCGACAGGGAAGTGGACATGATAAATATGTGTGAGTTGGCCGTAAAATGTTTCGAGTTCGGATTTTACTGGCCGGTTTTTTGAACCGGGCATTCTGGTCCACCAGCATTTCGTACTAAATATGTCTGAGCAGTTTGCATGGAAGAGAACAGAATGAACGAACCCGAACATAGGTTGCATCCCGCGCGTCCTCAGCCACAACACCGAGCGAACAAGAGCGCATTGTGTCACCGGCGTCTGAATCTATACGACGTACCTTCCCCCATTCTTGTACAACCGCATTTTTTAATGCAGCCTTTACCTGTAACATTTTGGCCTTGAATCTGGTGGACAGTGCAGCCGCAATGGTACGGATCTGGTTGGCCTCTGGACGATGAGGGGACAGAGGGGGCAAGAGGATACATGATGGATCTGTCAATTTATTCTTAAATCTTCGCCGCAAATAAAGAAATGAACGACTTGCACAATGGGTCAGACAATGAGCCCTTAACAATGCCGCGCGGAGCCGTAAGCGATAGCTCCTGTGCAACATTGTAAAGCATCTTTATCTGTGTCAGCTGTGCGATTTCGAGAACATATCTATCGATGGATGCCCAGGGAAATCTCCTGCTGCGAATGCCTGGTTGTATACTTCCGCAATAGCGCTCCATCGGAAATGCCCAGTAGCACCACACTGGACCACGAAATTTGATACCGGCTGCGATATGAAGATGGTCAATGGACACACAGACATCCGGTCGACGTCGTTCTGAAAATAAACACTGTAAAAGGTAAATTTCCGCACTTGAAAAGTAAATTAACGGTAACATACGATTCATAGACTTTGACCCATGAAATGAAACCGGTTCGAATCACCTCGATCTCATCATCGGTGATTTCGAATTGAAGACACAGATTCAGGAGTCGGACAAGTGCAATGAAATGGCGATAATATTTCACGTGCTTGAATCGCCGGCGCAGCAAGACAGGCCCGAAGTAGAGCGTCCAGAACGACCACATCTCAGCCGATACATTGGAACGATCCTTCGCAATGTTAGGGATACGGCTCCCATATGCAGACGGTATCGTATCCGATGCGGATGCTGTTGGGTGGCGATAGCTTCCCAAATGGCTTTTGCAAGTTCGTACTCTTCTGTTCCCTCGTCCAAGCCTTTGAAATTGCCAGTCCAAGAAAGCGTCAGATTCTTCAGGAGATTTTCCCAAATGAGGTGCATGAAATCGTAGCCAAATGATCCAGGGAACGAGAGCGAGCGCAGATACGAAAGAACGCGGACCCTCTTTACACCGTACTTTTTCGCCAATCTCTCAGCCTCGGCTGTAGTGATTGCAGCCTCGACTTCCTTCCCCTGAGAAATAATTTCGTCGTGAGTGCGCAAAGGGAGATTGTCGGCGTCATAAACCTGGATGGTAGCTGGGTTGGCCTGAACTTCTGGATGGCATGAACGATCCAAAGGTACGTAGTGGGCAGTACCACGAGCGCCAGGCACCTGCAAGCCAATGATTTTGCACATCCTGCATGGTGAAATACCATTATGGCCTTTCATGCGCATAAACATAGCAACGGCGGGAATGTCACCGAAAACAAGAATCAGGTGGGCCCAGAGGGCAAACAATTTGTTAGACAGCACGTCGAAGGCGCGAACCCCAACTGCTAGCTGTAATAACTCCTGGACAGCGGGCCAGAGAAATGAGTCTGAATCTTTGGGCTTGTTCGGGCCGGGGATGACGCCAAGTGCGAGAATGAATTCGAGCAGGAATCGAAGCTCCGGTGGTAAGTCGTAATTGAATAGGATAAACAGCCAGGCAGTTTTTTTACGACGTTTGAATGGAGCAAAACCGTCCCATGATGCTCCGAGCGCAACATCGCGAGGATCTGAAAAGTATTTGTGCGGCAATTGCCGGTCATTTATTTCAACGTGCTTCTTGCAGAGTGAGCGATAGTGCTCGCCGTCGAAAATGTCTGTGGTGATCCCTGGTTTGTGCACATGTTCCGCACGATACTGCTGTTTCTCCGCCATCTCACGATTACCCGCAAAGGCAACAAGGCGAGGAATTATCGGGATGTAGGGTAAACTTTTTCCGAGGTTTCCCGTTCGCGCGCAAACGCGGTTCGTGGCAGTAAAGACATTCCGTCAGATCCTGATGAGGACCGACGAAACACAGACATGAATTGACACAGCAGTCGTAAATCTGCGGCTTGAAATTACTAGAAAATTGACGCGCGAGCGGATCCCATCGAGCTTGGGAAGTGGCGGGTCTTGTGGAAAGGCGAACGGAGCCATCTTGAATGCGTTGTCTGTGAGATTTGTCCGTACTTTGAAGGCAAAAGCTCGGCAGATGGCGAGGTCGTAGGCATTGAGTTTGTGGGCTGCAATAAATTAGATACACTGATCCCGGTAGGCTCACTCAGGCACATACCTATTGCTGCCGCTTCCGTCTCATATTCCTCTCCGAGCTGATCCCACGCAGACAATCCGGGCGCTTTGAAGTTGTCCCAGTCAAAGATATCTGGCTCACTGTCATCGTTTTCCCCAACACTATCCTCCGCACGAATCTGTTCCTCAGATTCCCTCTGATTCTAATTCGGCACGATGGTCTGACCCTCGCCAGTGAGCATTCATAATAACCTTGGGCTTCACCAGCCCGCCCAGACCTGGTGTCCACTCGGCTATGTTGCCAGGAAATGCTTCATCAGCAGGCTCCGAATCGAAGTCGCTCGGAGGCTGGTCCTCCCAGGGAGTTCTCAGGGCCATCTCGTCATCGTCATCCGGAGACAAACGAGCTCTGGATCCAGAAGGGCCAGCCACTGGGGTACCAATATCTTCTTCTGAGCTAGGCGCAAAGACACGCTGCTGACGGGACGGATAACCGCCTATTGGTACGACGTATGGTTTAACATTGCTGTTAAGGTGGACTTTTTCGCGCGAGTAAGTAACCAGTTCACCGCAGC
Source organism: Mycena olivaceomarginata (assembly GCA_029378375.1). Lineage (NCBI taxonomy): Eukaryota > Fungi > Basidiomycota > Agaricomycetes > Agaricales > Mycenaceae > Mycena > Mycena olivaceomarginata. Next base: position 24,931 of record JARKIC010000712.1, on the reverse strand, counting down.
CACAAGCACAAAGAACTTTTGGGCGGGACGGCATCAGCAGGCAGAGAGAGGGGCAAAGATACGGTATATTGCGGGAGGCGGTGCTGCTCGGGCCCGTGCGCATGGGCGATCGCGATAAACAAAACGTGACAATAAATATTGCAAATTCCCCTAACTCGAACCACCACCCGCCCACCTACGACCAGTGTCAGTATCCTGTCTGTCCTCCACAATGGCTGCCATACCTCGTAAAGTCAATACCCGTGCGCTGAACAAGAAGCCGCTTCCAGCCGCCAACAAAGAGAATATCGGTGGCGTCAAGACTGTCAAGACGACAAAGCGTGGTGGCGCGACTGACCTCGATATCTTCGGTGATGAACTGGAGAAGAAGTACAATATCGAAGGCTCCAACACCCTCGACATCGTCTACGCACGTCAGGAGAATGACACTGCGAATGGTGAGTCTCCCGCCTACCTTGTCTGATGATCAGCCGACACGACATGACACTTCTGCAGCGACAATTGCCGCGCAAGCGGCCCGGTTGGAGGAACTGACACGGCAGCTGGAGGCTATTGAGGCTATTAAGGGCGCCGAGCACAACAACGGGAAGGTTACAGCAGATGGTGAGTGCGATACAAAATGACCTTTCAATGACTCACCCGGCATGGCATGCAACTCTAGACGGGATCATCACCCAGCCGGACGTTCCCATGCACGATGTCGATGCCCCGAAGGCCCCCATTAGCACAATCATCAACAGCAATGCCGCCAACGACGCCAATGCCGTTCTCGAAGGCACCGAAGAAGATGAGGATCTGCCGATGGCAGGTGAGTGCAATGCTACTTGTGAAAAAAACATACAGACTCACTACCCGCCCAAGACGCGTCGGCAGCCGAGAATGCCAAGTTGAGGCGCCTTCTCGCTGCTGCACGCGGCGACGTAGCGGGGGATCAGGGCCCAGAGGGCCCAGCTCCGGGGAGCATTCCCAAGCCGGCTGGATCTTCCTTCAATATCCAACGTGCGATGCACCTTGGCAAGAGTGCCAAGGATCACGCTAAATACAAGGCGCTCCAGGTGCGTTATTGCAATGCATATGGATATGTGTGTGCTTACCATCTATTTGAAGCGTTGCCTGCGGGATCTCACGCTCCGAGCGGGTATTAACTGGGAAAAGCAGTGGGCCGACGTATCTGCAGAAGTAAAGGGGAAGTTTTTTGCCGTGGTCAGTGAATATCGCCTCATGGACCACAAATGGACTAACGAGAGGACAGGCCAGGGAGACTCATCCCATCCTTGCCCGGTATCACAACGACTGGGCAACGGAAGCCATCGTCAAGCAGTATGTGAAAAACAAACGCATACAAGAACGACTGGCTCGAAGTCCCCGCCAAATACACCTACTTGAAGGCTAATGCAGCCAAACGGAACCCGATGGCCCCTCGTGGTAGGCGGAACAAGCTGGCGCACGCCGCCGTGGCAAAGAAAAAGGCGGTGAAGAAGGCTGCAGCGTCTGGGTCCAAAAAGGTGGCCTCGGGTTCCAAGAAGGCCAAAGGCAAGTCGAAAGCGGTGATCCCGAGCGATAACGACGACGACGAGGAGCTGTCCAACTATGAGGACGACGAGGGCATGGAGGAGGACGATGATTAAGGTACGTGGCACTGCTGGCAATCGCATCGCAATCACTGACAGGTCTTATGTAACAGTCCCAGAGCGTTCGCTCCTTTGTCTCGTCCATCGCCGCTCCCCTCGAAATCCATCCATCATGTTCTCTACCTTGTTCCTTACGTCTCTCATGATACCTACCTCGTCCTGTGTACCACAATAGGCATGAATATAGCCTCAATTGACTGTTTCCCATCGTCTGAATACAACCAGTTTACGGCTGAAAGCAAGCAAGATTAAGATGATAAGTAACCTATTTCACGGCGAAAAATCAATAGCATATAGGTTAGCCATAGGTTACTGAACTCAATCAAAGATAGGTTGATATTCAGCTGGAAAAGCTGACGGGACGATAGGATGAAATGTCCCGTTTTAGAAGGTTATTCATCCTACCGAGGGTAACCTATCAAGTACTGTTTTCCATCCTAAGTGCGCTGAAAATCATCCTGTACCCGGCTTAAATGTATCCAACCTCTGGTTGATTTATAGGTTGAATTTCATGCTGTTCGGCCGTCATAGAGCCGAGAAAAAGTGAGCATGGCCCCAAGTATGTTGTTTTGTAAATATCCAGTTTGCTCATCTTGTGTAGTGCACGGCAGCAAATTTTTTCCAAGGGAAGGACAGTTTGGCACGGGTACATGGTGCGTCTCCCAACCTATTTATTACGTCTATTTCTCGCTGTATTACTGTCATGGCTGTCCCTGCTTACTTCAATGTGCTCGAGAAGCCCACAACAATCGACCGGGGACATGACGTTTTCTAGGTAATGAACCAATGTTGGGCCGCGGTCTCAGACCAACAGGACATGGACAGGGAAGCTGAGTCAGTCGGTGGTGGAATGTTCGATATCCCGCATGTGTGCGCATAAGAAAAGTACAGCAGCCACACTACATTACTCTACCCACTTAGATCCACCGTACACTATGGTATAGCGATACTGAAACTTGCTCATTCTGTTCCGATCCATTTTGTACCCTGTGCCTCACTATTGAATGATTTAATTCAGCCGAGAACAGGAGGGATAAGGGAGCAGTTAACATATTTAAGGTTTGAATGGCATTTTGAGTCGCATGCTTCGTAATGCCATTTTGTACCCTGTGCTTCACTATTGAACGATTTAATTCGCATTTTGAACCCCATGCCAGGGAATGCCATTTTGAATCACATGCTTTGCACTGCCATTTTGAACCCTGTGCTTCACTATTGAACAATTTAATTTGCATTTTGAACCCCATGCCATGGAATGCCATTTTGAATCACATGCTTTGCACTGCCATTTTGAACCCTGTGCTTCACTATTGAATGATTTAATTTGCATATTGAACCACATGCCACGGAATGCCATTTGACTCACATGCTTTGCACTGCCATTTTGAACCCTGTGCTTCACTATTGAACGGTTTAATTCGCATTTTGAACCCCATGCCACGGAATGCCATTTTGAATCACATGCTTTGCACTGCCATTTTGAACCCTGTGCTTCACTATTGAACGATTTAATTCGCATTTTGAACCCCTTGCCACAGAATGCCATTTTGAATCACATGCTTTGTACTGCCATTTTGTACCCTATTGAACGATTTAATTCGCATTTTGAACCCCATGCCACGGAATGCCATTTTGAATCACATGCTTTGCAGGGCTACCCTTAGTCTTAACTTAAGGCCTTAACCCTTAACTGCAACACTGAGGGAGGGAGTTTCAGATGCGCACAGAGTCCTCGGCTCCTCCGCGACGTCGAGTGGAGTGTGCGGGTGTCCGTAAGATGAAACTTGCTGCAACTCCGTGTGCATGGGCTGGAAATACACGAGTCTGCCGCACGCACCTTGTTTCTTTTTTTTTTGGAAGACACATGAATATTGTGTAGCCATCTGTAAACCGGGTGGTATGGGCGGCAACAGGCGCTGTGACGTCGAGCGCTGAAGCGTGTCATCATCCCATTTTCTGGAGTGCATACAGGGTACGTTTTTTTTGTGCATGGAAATCATGGCTGAGTACGTACCTCGGTGTCCTCACATGCTCTTGTCATTCGCCGTGCTCCGGATCCCCAGTTTGAAGCACAGGGTTCAAAATGGCAGTGCAAAGCATGTGATTCAAAGTGAGAAAAATACCCCGGACTCACTCATAGCCTCACCACAACTACTAGATATCGACATCCAGCCAAAACTCGAGAAATGATGCTCAGGTGGAACTAATTGATGTATCTTGAGTGTCGAGGGGGCTATGGCACATTTTCGCTGCCCAGGGAGGTGTATTACATCTAGAGGAATAGGTGTACCAAGTTTTCAAAGAATTTGGTTGAGAAACGAGTAAATGAGAACGAGATCAATGCTGAATCGGGCCGTTACCTACAACTCGGACACCGGACTGTGCCAGGAAAAACAGTGCCGTTTGTCCAATTCTGGCCCGATTTTGACAAAGTAAAGCATGAGACCCATGTAAAAGACGATTTCCTGACGATCTGGCTATTGGGCCAGACTATAGGATCCGTGGATAAAATGCTATTCATGGATTTTCCCTAAGTGTCCGAGTTCTAGGGGGGGGGGGGGGATAGTAATGGTTGCGTCGTTACCTTGCTTGACAAGGTCTCTCCACAGTCATAATTGTAACACGGTTCGACCCACCCATTGGTCCGAAATCAATGATCGCGCATCTTTCCGAATTGTCACATGAGAGTCCAAATTGGGAGGCAAAACCTTTCATGTGATGGATGTACTTTTTGCCTACTTTTACTTGACTTTTGAGACTCTATGGACATACACGACTGTATCTCATACCACCATCTCTGAGTCGTCACATTCAAATCCTCCAACCTATCATCCTCTGCCAACAGGACTGGATCGTGTCCTTTCATGAACAATGTGTTGTCAAAGTCTCTCAATAAACGGATGGTAAGTTCTCGCCCCGAGCCTCGCGAAAGTGCCACATACAGGTTGAAAAGGCTAAACGTTGACTCCGACAACGAGTTTGACCTTTCTGATTGGCCAGTTAAGAGCGGGCAGGCTCAAATGGTTGGATCATCGTTCGCGCAACGATCACGTTGAAACATTGGAATATTGCAGGGAAACATAATGCGACAGTTATACGGCCGATATTGAGAGCTTACGCGTCTTGGTCGCCCCCAAGTGGCAAACCACTCCTACATCCTCCCCCGCAAGCGCAAAATTCCGCCAAAGGACCCCGGGATGGTGGCAAGCCCCCAAAAGAAGACTCATTCTTCTTAAAGTGCGTACTTCAACTTCCTAACATTTTAACAACCCTTTTACAATTTCTTATGGACAGAAAGTCAAAACAACCATGAACAACTTGAAGCACTACTGATCCAAGAAAAAACTGCTAATTGCCTTTCGTTCATATACTTCTACATATATCTCCTATGAATGATTAAAATTTGTACCACTTACAGCTGTTTGCAAAGCTAATGGCACCAACGATCATTTTATAAATAAGAGCAAATTAAATAGTTCCACTTTTGAAACACTCACTGTGGGCTCAATTCTTCGCCGTTTTCCTTGCATGTAGGTGCGTTCAAACCCAATTTGACGGCTCTTTCTGCCCGATATACCCTGGGCTCCTAATTCTATATTCCATTTTTCGAACTTATTCAGATCCATACATGGTCACATCGAAAAGAAGGTACTGTCAATCGCTGTTCGAACGCGCCTACTCACGAGGAAACGGTCAAGAATTGAGCTAGCACTGACCTCCACAAGACGGGAACTAATTAATTTGCTCTTATTTATAAAATGATCGTGAGTGCCATTAGCTTTGCAAACAGCTGTAATCCAAATACATCATCTTACCAAACTAAGTATTGCAAGCAAGGTTTCTGCTGGCGCAGTCCGGCGCTCTCTAGTATGGGGATGGAGGGTAAATGAAAAGCTGTGTTTGCAACCCAGACTGCGGTGATGGATAGGGAGGAGAAGAGAGTCAACAGGATGGGGATAAGCTAAAAGGGGATGGAACAAACAAACCCCAACGAAACCTCGTCGTTTCGTTAAAGAAACGGTAGATATACACGTGATGGGAGTATTTCACGTGATCAGATTGCAATTCGTGGTCCTAAAGCACTCGATCATAAGTACATACTGTATGCCTCGAACGCCTCTACGCCGAGCCTCGCAAAGCTCGCTCTTCGCAGCGTCCGTCTCCACGAACCACCCATCGGGTCTCAGTTTCCCTTGATGCCGCGGTCTCTGAACTCGCCGATGAGGCTGAGACGCTTCGAGTGAACGTCGAGGGACTGAAGGATCTCAGCGAATCCCTTGCGACATTCAACGAGTCCTTTGCGAGCTGGCTGTATGTGATGGACATGAACGCTCTCACGATCGACTGGCCTGAAGTATGTACTCCTTTTTGTCGAACTCACAGCCATTAAACTCGTGTTAGGCCCCCACCGATGCGTCCTTTGTGCTCGCGAAACGCCGTGCAGGCATGTTCTCTGTGCCCCGCGATCTTTCGGAGTTCCTCATTGCTATCATACGCAGAAAGCAGTGCACTGTCCGCGATGGAAGCCCTTCAGCGATCTAAGGTTGCGGCGCGTGAAGCAGAGCTGCCCAAGGTGACGAAGCCGTCCGAGGCAAATGTCACGAACGCGCAGACCAGCGCCAGTCTCTCCAACGCTTCCATTCCCTCTTTCGCAACCGGTTCCAAGAAAACACTGGGTGAACCGAAGTTAAGCGCCAAGGAGAAAAAGGAGCGCAATGTATGTTCCTCGTTCTAGATCTGGATTGATCCGCGTAACGGGGTTTTTTTTATTTTATTTTAGAAAGAGATCGACAAAGTGATATCTTGCCTTCCACTTGAGTTCCGGGGGAGCGACCCGGTACGCTTCCTTCGTTTTTCTTGCCTCCTTGCTATATCGACATGCCGCAAGAATTTGCGCCGCAACATGGAAGCCGTCATAGCGAGTCTGCTTAGCGCCCCCGCACAGACCGCTAAACGTACGTCTTCCCGTTTCGAAGACGGCACTTCATTGACCAACGCCAGTCACGGACCTCATTTCCTTACCCGACCTTCCCCAGGCACGCGTAAACAAATGCCTCATCGCGCTCGTCAACCGTAAGGTCGTGCAGAAGAGCAATCAGACTGGCACAGTACTCTACCACTGGCACGGAATCATCTGATTATAACGCCATTTCTTGTGTTTGATCCATTCGAGAGCCATTCCGTTACTCGCTTCTCCAACCTCTATTTAGCTTATTCTATTTATTGCCTGTGTAACACGGCTCTTACCACCGCCTCTCACTGCATCATTCGCCCGCGGGAACCCCCGCCCAACTTATAGCCGCACCCACGATGTCTTTGAACGGGCCTTTCCAAGACGCCGGCGTGAAATGAATAGGCTTGTTCGGCGGCTAAGAAGCAACGAACTGATTTTATTGAGCAAAAAATGCCATTGGCTACTAGTTCCTTGGGTGGAGCAACATGTATACATCTATATAAGAATTAACCTGGGTTTGTCTCTGGCCAGACAAACCGGACCGAGGGACCGGGGCTCCACGTAACGTCAACTGCTCCACAACTCTACTAGAAACCGTCGAGATGTTGGGATCCTCTCCACTCCACTGCTATTTTTAAATTGTTGAAATTTGAAGCCTCTAAGCTTAGCTGCAACTGGTCGCATGAAGGCCGATTTGAATACTTCGGTGCAGACCCAACACCACCACAATCACTGTAATCGGAACAGACCAATCAACCCAAAATGATATCCAGGCAGGTGAGCATAAGTATCAATAAAAGCAAGCACTTCGACTCAGGGTCAACAGCTGAACCTTGATCTGCATTGGGCAGAACATGCCCGAGATGCCTGATGGAACGGTAAGAGATTATGTGGAGACAACTAATGCAGGAATTTTGGAGAAATCACATTTGAAACAGAACAAGATGGTTTGAGCGGGATTTTCCCATGCAATTCTACTTACATACCTACCTACGCTGTACGCTATGAAAATACCAATTGAATTAATTGTTACGGAGTTGAACTGGATGGGCATGGAGCTGGGTAGATGGGAATTCCAACGCGATCCGAACCGGAGATGAAGTTGGGAGCATAACAAATAGTGAGTTCTTTAATGAAGTCACTAGATAATTTGGATACAACTTTTCAACTGAAGGAGTTTCGATATAGCGGTACCCAGAAGAAGCCGGATGATATGGGAGTATGAACTCGGTTTTCAGCTCAGTAAACGGACAATGGAAAAAATGACATGCACTGATAGTCTAAGGGCTTACCAGAAGGCTAAGACCATTGCCGAAGATGAAGTTAAAACTAGAAATGAGGCCGCGAGGAGTGAACTGGGAGTTAATTCGTGCTGTCATTTTTTGGCCACGGCCGTAGCGTAGCACGGGTCAACTGCTAGTAAGGTTTAAAAGTTCAAGGTCTATCCACGATGTTTGCCCCAGCATTGACAGTTATATCATTCCTCAGCGGTGTCGGTCTGTGTAAACTGTACGAGGATGTCGCCGATCTGCCCAGTCTGCAATATGATTTCGTTATCGTTGGAGGTATGTCTGTGCATCTTACCATTGTTCTCGAAATCGAGCTTGTTTCAGGGGGCACTGCGGGCAATGTCGTTGCGAGCCGCTTAACGGAAGATCCAAGAGTATCTGTTCTCGTGCTTGAAGCCGGACCGTCGTATGTTTCGATGCAACACGCCACCTCCAATTGATTTGGGAATAGACACGAGGGAGTCCTCACCGCACAAGTCCCGTTCCTGTCAAAGGGAGTCTCGAGTAATGGCAACCCATACAGCTGGAGTACTTCCTATTCCAGGTCCCGGAGATACCAGTTAATAACAGGCAGATTACACCACAACACCGCAGACGGGACTAAACAACCATATCTTTGACTACCTACAAGGCGAGTGAAACCAGTGTAGTCCATGTAGCGCGGGTTCAATACTGTATTAGGGCACTTGCTTGGAGGAAGTAGCTCGCACAGTAAGGATTTTTCCCCCCTCACCCAGCGTATTGACTTGCGAATTGAGCAAAGATGGCATGGTGTACACCCGTGACGCAGCAGATGACTTCGACCGTTATGGAGACTTGACTGGAGACGAAGGGTGGTCTTGGAGTCGGATATTCCCTTATTTCCTCAAGGTATGTTCTCAAATACAGCATTTACTGCATCCACCGACGCCACCAGCGGATAACCACAACACGCACAGCCGATTCAACCCCGCTGTTCACGGTACACACGGCCCTCTCTCGGTCAGCCTCAATGGGTTCTCCTGGTCCGAGCTAGAGCAGCATGTAATGCAAACGACGAAAGAGCTTCCAAACGATTTTCCGTTTAATTCAGACATGAACTCTGGACAACCATTGGGAATTGGTATGTCACCAGCATGTCACCCTCACTAAATGCCTACAAGCCAAGTCAGGCTGGATGCAGTCTACCATTGTTCGTGAGGAGCGCAGCACGTCTGCGACGGGATATTTAGGGCCACAAATTATTTAGCGACCGAATCTTCATGTCTTACTGCACGCACAAGTGTCAAAGCTCGTCAATGGCACACGAAGTCGAGGCCCACCTGGCTCACTTACTTTTCAGGGCGTGCAGTTCCGGTATGGTGCGTCCTGTGCCCTTTCGCCGCTCTCTGTATATCATTGAGAATGTGGGAATCTCGCTCTTCGTCGCGAAAGCGTCGAAGGAGATTGTTCTTTCCGCTGGAGCCATCGGGACTCCACACATCCTCTGGAACTCTGGAATTGGAGATCACGCCGCCTTAGGGGCGCTCGGAATACCGACGATCCTTGACCTCCCGAGCGTTGGAAAGAATGCGTCTGACCACGTATATTTTGAAATGAGCTGGGCGGTGCACTCAAATCAGACGGTCGACTCCATCACGCAGAATACGAGCGGAATTGCTTTGACATTTACACTTCATGTACCTTGGTAGTAGGGCATGTTACGAGCCCGGGTTACCCGCGGGTCCCCGTAGGTTGATCCGTGGGAGAACCCGCGAGTTTACCTACTTGCGGGTTCAACGGTTGCGGACGGGACTTCGTGACAAGTCGGAGTCCCGATTTTGGTAATCGTTATTGACGACTCAGCTTTTGTCAAGTATATAGTATAAATGGCACCAGAAGAAGCTGCGCTACACATCTTCCGTGCCAAAACTTTGAAAAACTCAATTTATGGTTTCCCACCCTGATTTCGCGCTTTTGATAGCGGATCAACCGGACCGGTGGCTGTGCAACACCATCAATTACCCTTTTGGGTGCCCGTGAACACATTTTACTGACTTGAGCGTGGCAAAGAGTCCTTAAGCGGGCAATGTAAGGCGATATTGGCTGCCTGGCTTCCATTGCTCACATTTCCGGTATATCTATATGTATGTACAAGAGGCTGCTCGGCCGCTTCGTGGCCTCACATCCCCCCGGTCTGCGTGCAGATTCAATGTGAACCCAGTCGAGAATTAAGCAACGGAGCCCGTGATTTACAATGAAAATGCCAGTGTGAAGCTGGATCCGGACAGGCACGCCATGAGAGCGTGGAGAGAGATCGAAAGCAGTTAGAAGTCGATGGACGGCAGGCCCCGGGCCGCCCTGGGCGCGGTTGAGCTGATCTGTGACAATGATATTGTGTTATGTTCGAAAAGTACACTGTAAGGAAACACATACCATTTCCACCAGAAGTCGGGTGGATTAAATCAGTGGGCGATCCCGACATTGTGCTTGCTTGCGAATCGATCATGACTGAACAGCCGCTGATATGAGAAATGATATTGCTAAGAAGAGATGACTCATATATTCCGCTATGACTCGCTCGCAGGCCGCAATGCGTTCTTCAAAGGCTCCCTTGTAGGCTGTTGGACAACTTGTTGATGCCGGTAGATCATGCAAGAAGGCTTAGCTCACCCGAACCACCCAGCCTGGTCTTTGCCGCGGCATTGGCCTTTTTTAACAGCTTGAGAAGCTCTTGCGCCTTGCCGAGCGCTTCTGAGGCGTTGACAGTATTGACAGTGCTAGTATCCATATCGGGGAAGTGCGACAAGAGAGCTGAAAATTCGAGTGAAGCGGTGGTAGATGACAGTTCAGGAAGAGTGAGCAGCGGAGGTGTGATTTATCCTTGCCTTTTATCTGAAATTCGGGCTGGGCAGAGAGTGTGTACTTTCCACAGTTGGCGCATCAGATCCAGGCGATCACCGGATCGGTGCATCACAACCACATGATTTCACAGGAGTGACACAGAGCGCGGCAGAGCATCCCGTGTTTTGCGAAGGACACCTGGTGTCACGACATCAGGATGATGCGCTCCAATCTCGTGCTTTGCGAACAACACCCGGTGCCGACCTCAGGATGGAGTAAAGAAGAGAAGGCAAAAAGTATGGGGTTGCAACACTGCTCCGGTGAGCCCGGCGCCTATCTTATTGTGGATATTTTTTTGGAGAGATTGCGAGGTTTATTGCGAATAGCCCTAGATAGCCTTAAACGGCCTTCTAGAACGGTCATCTAACCGATATGACACTTCTATTAGAACGGGCTATGCGGGATTATCAGGCGGATTTCACCTCGGGTTTGGATCCGGCCTGTTTCCTGGACTCGCAGCTGAATTCTGAGTAGGACTGTCTCCTCAGATTATTTTATTTCAACGCCCTGTAAAGCCTGGCACATCAAACCTCTCCCAGCTTAACACGGCATGCCCTCGGCGATTAATTCAAATTAGTACAGTATCGGGCCGGCAACCGTACACGGTCGGAGTTATGCACAGCATTAGCGATACACAACATATAAAGTGCCCTTTTTCTTCACTTGGACTTTTGTTCCTCTATACTCGGCCCTGATGAGTATGCGCGGTTGTAATATGGAGTGTTATACCGCCGGTCCTCCAACCTTCGGCATGTTCCCCCAACTTTTCTTTCCCCAGGACTTTCTAGTTGTGGAGCCCTCTCCTCGGCCAGCCAAAATGGATGCACAGGTGAGCATCATTGCCCCTGAGCGCACCTGAGATATTCCCTTGACAGTACTATGACGCTCGGAGCCGATATCATGATCACCATAAGTCGCATGTCGAGGGCCAGTGGACCCCACCCTGCACCGACTATAACTTCAGCTACCAGCCTCAGGCAATGCTGACCGCGATGCCCCCCAGTGCCTTTCATCAGAGCTCCAGCCTATCTGACACCGGGGAATACCTACGGCAACAATTGAATCTCACAGGCGTAATCCCCGATTTATGGTGTCTTCCGGAGCCCGCGGGTGGGGTAAAGCCGACCAAATATGCTTATCAAGCTCGCTGGTAGCCCAAAGAAGAGGTTGACCCTGCAAGAAGTATACCAGGAACTTGCCACCCGATTTCAGTGGTTCCGGGAGAATCAGCACGACGAGGCGTGGAAGGTCATGCTGTGGCCATTGTGATGGGGGACGCGGGACGTTCTCGTAAAGCCAGTGCTCGAGAAACCGGAAAGAGGGCGTGTAGTCCGGCAGCGGGGCGTCGACAGTGGGCTGTGGGGCTGTGGGAGCGGCGCGAACAGTGTGGATGGTAGGGCAAATAGTGGGTGATGGGATAGGAACGTGATGCGCGGCCGGCAGATGAGCATGAGGGGCCAGGGGTTGTGAGGTTTGAATTACAACTAATGTTGGAATCGAAGGTGCGAACGAAATTTTGCTGTTTTGAGATGTTTTCACAAAATTCCCAGCATCTCAGTCGGTTCTTCACCGATTCACATGAAAACTATTCAGATAGATATGCGCGGCTAATCCATGTGCAATTGGTGACAGAGAGGGATTCGCGAAAATATGAGGTATTGGGTAAGTTGTGTTTTTGGGCCGTTTTCGGGCAGAATGCCATTTGCAAGCTCAGAACATGTACCGGGCACCCAATTTTTGGGAGGGGGAAACTTGAATACCTCGAGAAGAACGCTATTGAGCCGGAATCACCTCGAACGCAAGTGTCATTGTTACAGCATTTTCAAATGGAAGAATTAAACATCTAAAAACAGAAATTTTCTCACCGTGCCTTCGGTTCCGACATTAGCTGTAAGGTGCGACGGTCCTGTTCTGAGTTGGGAGATGGTGGATGATGTTTTGCGGGATAGCGGGTCGGAAGTGTAGAGCGGCTTCAGACAGAGGGCGGGGGGAGACCTGTCCACCGGAGAGGGTGGGTGACGAGCAAAATCTGAGCCTGACCGATTTCCACAGAGCTGAAAGACTATGTTGACTTTTGGTGCACTCCACATTTTTGACGCACTTAGCGGCCAAAGTTAAAGAATAAGATTGGTGCCAAAGGAAAGCAAAGGACGAATTCCCTTTCGTCTCGGCATCTAAATTATGAACTATAAAAAAAGGAAACAGCATGCAGAAAGGGGAAAACGTGATTAGCTTGTTTTGATGAGGAATATATGAGACTGACAGCATCTGCGAGGGATTGAATATGAGCATCTACGTGGAAGACTCTCGTGGCTGCCGAGTGAAACTTTTAAATATCAATCTCCCACCATATTGAAGGCCGAAAACAACCCCACATATAATTCTTGATCCTTGGTTGCGCCTTGCAGACACCCAGTCCAAGCAGTTTCGCCTGCGAGAACACAGAAATCCATTCAGATTTGCATCCACTGTGGGCATGTAAAATGTAGATGCGTGGAGCATAGGATAAAATGACATATATACGATCAGCATCTAGAGCACCAGAACGTGGGCAGGGAATGCTATGAGATCAAAAAAGGGGAGGAGATGGAATGGAAATAGGAGCCTGAGGGAGGCAAGTGAAAGATTCCCTTCCTGAGAGACGCGTCGCAGTACATCACCAGATCAGCGTCGGAAAAGGGATCCCAATCGAGCGACTGGAAAAAAGAACCCCGTCCGATTTACGGAGGTGGTCCAGAAACCAGCGCAAGTCCGATTCAATCGACTCGTTGATGTAGATGCTCCCGTGAGCTTGGGATTTTTCAAATGTTTGATACATTATGAGACTTATGCATAAGTCCCCACCGAGCTTGATTTTCTGTTATTTCCACCGCTTGTGGCCAAATCGAGGGGCAAAAGTTCATCAACCTCACTCAGTTTGGATTTTAAATGGAAATCCGTCTTTAAGATCTTCTTGTATCTTCAAAAGAAGCACTGAATAAAGAGGGATAAGAAATCAGAGGTAAACTCCGTCCTCGCACAATTGCCGATAACTACCGATAGTATTCGCCATATTCGATAAAATTTCCCTCGCAATGACTCGCAGTCCAGTGTACCCCTTTCGGACCTCTGGAGTCCATCCACTCTCTAAATAGAGAGGTTGCGCACAAGCCATCTGAGCCATATGATGGCTTTTTCGCAGTGCGCACCATATGGCTCATGGCTTGTATGGCTTTGTACTTGTCCAGTGAATTTGGGTGTTCATTATGGCATTTGCTCGCTGACAGTCCAATTCCAGCATCATGCTCGGAGCCCTTTGAAATTTCAGGCAGAAAAAGCAGGAATTTGTGATTTTGGATATAAGTGAGTGCTTCGCCGGTGAAGTTAGATGCTGACGGACACTGAGGGCTAAAATGAAAGCCCGAGCAGTCATTTGAAACTTGGTTGCAACACAGGCCACACAAGCCATAAGCCATATGGTGCGCACACAAAAAAAGCCACCAAATGGCTTATATAGCTTGTGCGCAACCAGGTTACAGCTCTTTGCGGAACTTAGGGCGCGGCCCGTTTTTTATTTTTTCAATGAATTTTGCGTCGGATGGCTCTCCTGGGATCAATTCTCAACTGTTTTCCTTGAGAATATGCTCATTATGTTTGCATTGATTGCCCGGAGGGCATGGCCTCCTCGGATTTTCTGATGGCCAATCAAATTGCTTGATTGGGAAAATATCCGCATTTTGAGCAGGCGTTGTCTTAATATAGACTGCAACTGATGTATGGGTTACATTGAAAATACCGGTATTTGGTGCCCAGTCGAAATATATTATGAGTTCAATTGTGAGGCATAGGGTTGAAAATTGATTGTGTCCATTGCCCTTGCTCTCGGGGCGTTCAAATCCAGAATGCAGGGCATCTATTCAAACCTTAAATACCTCAAGTGTTCCCTGATCCCTGCTGAGCCCACCCAGTCTCTTTACCTTGAGATGTGGTGAAGGAAGGTCTCGCAGACACCCTTGGAGGTAGGAATCAGTAAGGATTGACCATAAATTCCAGCCCACTGATGATGATCAAATAGGGCAACCCACGGCTGTTCTTATATAGATATTGGCGCGACTACATATAATATTTTGACCAAAGTCTGGTGTTTAATTCAGCAGCGACTCGAACTGAGATCAATTTTCGCAAAACAATTCGAGGCTACGCTGAGGATGCCCCTGGACAAACCAGCTAAGATTTTTTAATCGTCCCGATTGTCTGGGCAGTGACAGAGTGAATCTCGAGGTAGCGCTCTTTGAACTATAACAAGTTCAGTGGATAGCAAGGACATTTTCCATTAAAAATTTACTGTCTCCTCCATGTTTTTGATCACTTCGGTCTGAAGTGCCTCAGGCCAGTGCTTCTCAAAGTAAGAAAACTTTTCACGGGGATCAAGAACTGTCCGAGATTAGATTGCGGCTTTCAGGACAACAAAACGGAACCGTACCCATTGCAAACATGTAAGAGTTGGAGTTCGAGGACTTCTGATAATATTCGTCGACCTTCTGCAGCGCCTCGTCTATGGCATCGTGGAATACGGAATATTTGGGCTTCGTTGATTTTACTGTCCACTCCGCATGCAGCTTCTCGAGCGCGGGGATTGCAAGGTGCAGTGTGGACCTTAAATCTGCTGAAAAGGCGTGCTGAGCATCCTGAGCGCTCTGGAAATCGTGTCAGTTGGATGAGAGATGCAGAGGAAGAACTAATACCTGGAGTACATTCAGGAATAGATCAATTCGGTCCCATTCAGCCTCCGTGAGTTGGAGGGCTGTCAATTTGTCACGATTTTCACGGTCCTTCTCCTCACGGGCTATTTCAAAGACAAAGGTGTCCACAAACTGAGTCAAGTGTTAATTTTGTTACGGCAGCCAATGTAAAATGAAGATACCTCTTTCAGTTCGTGACCACGATCGAGCATAGCATATGTTGATGACCAGCGGACTTTCATGTCGAGAATCATCTGCCGCGCAGCATCGGCGGGATTGGCGCGATCTCGGAGTTGTATTCCCCGAAAAAGCTCCTTTCGTTTAGCTGAAGAGCGCTCCTATAAATAAAATGAGAAGATGAACATTCTTCACCATGACTAAACAAATGAACATACCTTGACGGCAATTGCACGAAGAAGACCAATTTCATCGCGTCTTTGACCAAGGGAATGGGTCGTGTCCGGACTATGGGTGTTGGGATCATGGGTATTGAAATCAGATGCCTTGCTGTATGTCGAGATCAACTTTTGGGTCGCCAGATTAATGACATGGGCGAGGCAGCTAAGTTAGCAAATGAAACTATTATTCAAGTCAATCCGGACTGGAGGCATTTGACATACTTTATGCGACGCTCCGTGGGGTCCCACTTTGTGTTGGATTCACGCAGGAGTACTCGGGCAAACTCATCAAGCATGGTGCCATTGTTGTAGGCATTGTCGCACGTAACATAACCTAGCTGAAGTTCGGGACGAGTTTAGGTTACATGGAAGCGTGAGCAAACTGACCCGCTTCTCAATACCCAATCGCTTCACGATTTTGTACAACGCCTGGCCTAGGCGGACCCCATGATGGGCATTATTGAGGCGTGTGAACCCCAAAAGCGCTTCTTGTAGTACCCAAACTCCAGGAGAAGACACCTCAATCCAGTGGCCGGTAACGGCATAATAACCGTCAGTGTTGTCAGCCTGCCAAGCATCGCAGGTGACATGGATAAGCCCCTTAACGGCGTCACTCTGCAAAATGAAATGTTAATTGCATAAAAGAAATGGGATGGATTACTCGCGTGGAGACGAATCTTGAGGAGGTTCATTTGCTCAAAGAAGAGACTCTTGATCTTGTCTCTCGTCTGAAATCGATTCGGCAAAGTGACACCCTCCGTCGCACGAGCAGCAGTGTCGATCATGATCTTGAATTTTGGATGTGTTAATGCGTCGACAGGCTGCACCAAGGGCATGCCGGCAGCACCGCGGAGAATGTTGGGCCAACGGACCCACGATTTGCAGCGCCTCCCGTGAGACCCATACCATTAACTCCACTTCCCCTGATCCTGTTTTCTTTGGAGTTCCTGCCCTGCGTCCACGAACTTTTGCCGTCAATGCGGTGAGTCCCCAATCATATTGCGAGCTTCACTTATACTATTGAAGGGGCAGACGCTTCACTGTGCTACATGCGATTTGTGCAAGAAGAGTATTTTTGGGATGCGTTACAAGGTATTGCGCCCACGCATCTATCATATCGCTGAACTAATAGGACGATTGATTGAATTCCTTCAACGCAGTGTCTGCACCCAGACTGCCCTGATTTTGACTTGTGCCATTCATGTGAAATACTCAAGTTGCACCCCGAGAACCACCCGATGCTCAAAACTCGCGTGCGCCTTTTCATTCACGAGGACGCCAAGGCGTATCATGCGCGAGCGGCAATCGACCCTGCCGCGTTCATATCCGGACCTCCTTCGCCGGTTCATGAGAAGCATCACTCGGCGCGGGGCGACGGTCCCATTCCACGCTTGCTAACAGACCGTGCCGCC
Source organism: Mycena olivaceomarginata (assembly GCA_029378375.1). Lineage (NCBI taxonomy): Eukaryota > Fungi > Basidiomycota > Agaricomycetes > Agaricales > Mycenaceae > Mycena > Mycena olivaceomarginata. Next base: position 7,664 of record JARKIC010000712.1, on the reverse strand, counting down.
GCTGAGGTACTTGCAAACACTGGATCTCCCTCTGGGGGTGCTTTGCACATGCGAGGTTGGCGTTGCGACTTCCAGTGTTATTGTAGAACTAACTTCGCTTTGACAGGGGTCTGGGCGGTCTCTCTGCTTTACATTGTCTTCGGTCTAACGTTCTACATCAATGGCGTGGGAGACGCCGGTGGGAAACTGTTCCTCTTTACTTCCAGGTCCTCTCTTATGTTTCTCCAGCACTGAGTCTCATATCCTCCATTGCATGCGCCGGAATCACTATTGCTCACAGGACGTATGTGTCCTCCCTGCCCCGACTTGCCTCTACGCATTAACAAACTGCACTTAGGATCTTGTGCGCGACAACGGGGGCGACCGCGCCAAAGCAATTTATGCGTCGGTTTTTATTGATATACACTTGGATTGCGCCAGGTACAAACAATATGCTTATTTGCCAGTAGTAGCTGGGAGTCGGGTACTGATGTTTCACTCCCCAGTCGTCTTGTTTGCCTTGACTGTGCTGATCACTCCTTCGCCGCCCGTGCTCCAGTGCCTCACCCCTGGATTTCTGACCTGGAGCTGCACTCCCATCGGCATCAACGTTCTCTTCCCACTGACAATCTTTGCTGCGTACCAGTGGAGGGCTCGGCAGATTGAGAAGGGTTCAACTGCAGCCGGCATGGTGTGACCGTTACTGTATCTGTAAGCACGCAAAAGAATTATGTATCACACCCTGTACCCTCGTCGTGAAATAGTCTGTTCAGAGTCGCTGTAACCTCCCAAGAGTTTATTGTGATCTTCATCTGGCTCCCGGAGGCGGGCACGGTAGACCCCGCTGGTAGATGCGGCGGGCGCGCCAGGTGGTGTTAACGAAACCGGTATCTGAGCAAGATACGGATGCTGAGCGTGACTTAGAATAAGTCGCGTTTGAGAAAGAGCAAGAGAAAACAAGGATAAAATAAGGGTGGGGCTTAATCCCTATATTCGGAAATCCAATTAGATGCTCACCAGAGCAGCTTTCAACGAGATCTAGTCTTCGATGAAGCGAGTTGGAAATATCACCAATCCGCACTGTACACAAAAGTTGGAGCCCCGCTCCTGGCCTGCTTCACTCTCCGTATCCCAACCTTCCGACAGAGAACCAGGAAGAGCGGAAACTTGACAAGCACGGTATCTATCCCTTCGATTATTTAGCAGTTGGAAAAATATATCTGACTGTTTAGGTGGATTTTTCAGGTTCCTGTGAACAACTATGTGGTTGCTAGGTCCAAAAAACCCATCCAGGGACATAATTGGTTCTGAGAACGTGTTGCACTTTCACGTGTTTGCACACATTTGGTCGCTTGGCAAAGATTGACCTCGCGCTAGGTAACCACTCACTGTGGGCTATGGGAATAAATTCGCCCGTCGACGATGGCATCACCTCTTTCACACCACTCGGGAAGCCACCGAGGAACTCGACTTTTCGGAATACCCCCGATCAAGGTTCATGCCACAATTTTTATTTGAAGAGTTTCGATGAACAAATGGGCTCAAACGACTCCTGAAAAGCCGACAGGACCAAAGGTTTGGCACAGAAATAGTGTACAGTTTTGTTTTAGTAACAAAACTGGCAAAGTAACGTTAGTTCGTCTGCTTACCACAGCATAAAACATGCTGAAGAGGCCGTTATTTAACAGCATAGTAGAGGTGCATCCCCAAAATTTCTATGAATTTACCGAGAGAGAAAGTAGTGGAATCAGATTTGTCTTGGTCATCAATCAAGGAATTTTCAAGACTCAAGCGCACGTGAACAACATTTGGCAGGCTGAACATTAAAATCCCTGTGTTGGAGGGCAAGTTCTGGTGTCTTCCAATTTACCAAAGGTATCACTGCGTTCAAGCCCCCTGTAGAATTCCGCCATGTCGAGACGCCTCGCCAGGGCATAGCCACTGATCCGGACTAGCCGTGTCTAGGCGCCTAGACACGTGCCTAGACTTTGCCGAGGCGAGGCGGTGCATCAGCTCTGTTAAAAATATAGATAGATCGACAAAAGCGTTGAATTCCTGGCTCATTTCAGTCCAAGATACATGCAAAATAGAGCGTGAAAGGTGAAGTGTGTATGATCTTCATATACTGTCACCCCGGGGACAAGCTAGCCAAGGTGATGTCGAGGCAGACTTAGCCACCTCGACAGCCGGAGTCTAGTTCGTCGTTGCGGACCTAAGCGGGCCTCAACTCCGGCGTGTCTAGGCAACCAGAATTAGCCGAGTCGAGCCAAGTCTAGACGCCTCCACGGAGATAGGCGCGCATAGCCATCGGCTCGGCGCGCCTAGAATTTGGCCGTTCTAGAACCGGCTTGAACGCAGTGTATGTATACTCAATTTTCCTTAGCCTGGCATGCCCATGTGCTATGAATTTTTGTGGCTCCGGCGTGCGGTCCAAGCACGCGTCAACACTACTTGGGCAGGTTGAACAAGGAAATTTCTTTCCATCGGCGGGCAACTTTTGAGCTTTTCTAAAGGTACCTGAGGGGTGTACGACCCACCCTCCATAGCCGGATTTGCTTAGCATGGCGTGCCCGAATCACAATATGGTTTTTTGTCCTGTTCATGACCAAACAAAGCTGGCGAAGGCGAACGATGAACATAAAATGCTCTTTGTGTTACCACACAAGTTATTTTCGGTAACCAAGATGTGCAGTAATATCCCCTTGTACTCTGGTTTGCTTAGGTTGGCATGCCTCTGCTACAATCAGGCCTAGCAAATGTACAAGCCGAGTAAGCAAAATTCCATAGCACACAACCTCTTAGGTCAATATCTGATTCTCTCACGACTGCCGACTTCCTTCTGATCCTACTCCACTCTAGACTCCATATCCACAGTCTCCATCTGGAATCATCGGGAAAACCATCCAATGGTAATACCCCGGGATTAGCCCTAACTTCAGGCTAATTCACTCGAATATCTTTGGTTAGTTGGATTCTCTTGCTAGCAACCTGCCCGATAATTTACCACTAATTTCAGCCTAAATTACCCCGAGATTACCTGGCTTTCGTGAAGTTTCCCCTTCATATGCATTAGATTTGGGTACTCGGAATGATAGCAGGATAGCAAGAAAACAAAACATATATTCAACTAGGTACAATACGTGATCATACACTATGTATATAAATGAACTCCACTACTGTAGTGCCGAGGAAAACATGGGCCAACCGTATGTCCCGGTTGAGATAAGGATGATGAAAGAACAAGGGAAAAAATGGGTGTGATGGCGCCGTGAAATATCTATATCACCCGCTTGATGGACTATCTATGCGGGTTCCGGGCGGGCGCAGGGTAACAGGAGGAAGGGGAAGGAAAAGGACCCGTCCCGTCGAGAAAAACGGCCGTTTTTGTGACGGCCGTCCCGTTTAACGGACGGGTTGAAGCCCTAGTGTGAACCTGAGAAATTGCTGCAGATACCGGGAAGAAAGGAGCGATAAACCAGACAAGAGAGAATTGAATACGCATCTGAAGCGTCTCCCCATATTTACACTCTTTTCTGTGCTCGACGGCAACCCGCAGCACATTTATTTGCGTGCTTGTTGTGTATCGAATCGGGTCGGATGGCAACATTGATGAGTCGAAACGAGTCATGCATAGCTTCGAAGCATGGGATGAGCGTCCGCGACAAGAATAGTGCAATTATAGAGTGATTCTCTGTATTTCACAGAGGACAAAGCGGAGTCCACCAGATTCAACTGCAGCTGATTTGAGAGTGACCGAGGGGTGATTCCGGCAGTTACAATGTGAGAGCACCGAAGATTAATTGAGACACACATAGAGAGGATCGGAAGGGTGTGCGGCGAGGCTACAAGGTCGAGTCGTGTGGTTGGAAGAAGGAAAGAGACCGTGTCATGCTGTGACCAGCGCGACTTGCCTTATTCGGCCAACATTACGCGACGAAGGTTCGCGTCATTCGCGATGCTGAGACACTTTGAAACAAAATGGAAACTGCAATGAATGTCACGATAGCAAACAGAATCAGCCTGAGCAAAGAAACCTCAGAAAATAAGGTAGTCAAAAATCAAAAATCATGAATCACATTTTCCAGGCTGTTCTTCGATCCTTAAAGGTGTCTGACGTGTCAAATGCATGTCAAACAGTTCCTAGAACCCTACCGCGACATTTAATCAGGTTGGGACACCAGTAACAATTTTTTCATAAAAGATAGAGCGAAATGGTTGGGTGCTGGAATCCGAGCCGTTCGACTACACCGGGTAATTTATCGTTGTAAAGGAACGCGCTGGAGACCTTTTTTATAGTAAAGCAAACTTCTCAGCAAGTATCAGCCCAGGAAATCAAGTGGTTCATACCAATGCAACGATTGGATGCAGAAATGTCATTGATTATATCTCGCCCAATGTGGCAATGAATGGTCTGAAAACTTGGGTTTAGAGTCGCCCCATTGTGTCCCAACACTATGTCAAAAGACGAAATCCCAGGAGTAGTTTTGACATTTCACGTATTCCAGGTATTTTGGAAATTTCGCGGGGCATACCGCAAGCCCGAGATGGTATTGAGACCTCGGAGATCATGTCTGAGGTTCTATTGCACCCTAAATTGCATCTGAACTGGGGTCTTTAGGTTCTGAAGGAGCATATACGTGAAAGAAACACAAAATGAGCTCGGATGCACAGAGATTTCGTGACAACACCGCAAATTCAACTTGTTGAAGTGACCTTCCAATGCATTCTCCTTCCACCTGCATCTAGGCTGCGCAATTTTTTCCAGTATCGTTCCAACACTTCTTTTGCATCGCTGACGGTTTTCCAGAACTTTATACAGCCCGAGCCATTGCGCTAGTTGTGAAAAACCAGTTTCGAGCTCAAATTTGGCAGACAAATCACTTTGATGACGAATAATAAATTTGCCTCTGGGCCATTTTCCTTTATTCCCACATATGCTATGTAGGAACACATGTTCTATCTAACAAATAGCAAGATCAACAGTTGGAAGACGGAGGACGCTCCCAAATCTCGATCTTTCGTGTATATCGGCACATGCGGAACAAATTCCAAAAGCGGTCCGGGTCTCCGGGGCAATAAGCGCCCAGAGCGCCAAATCTTTAACATGGTCCAGTATGTGCGCAGAGCGAGCTGAGATGGCATGATCGTGGGCAGAGATGTTCGACATAACCTACAACGTTTGACGATAGTTTTAGGGCAGATACGAGCCCTGGAAGCACAGGGGGAAGGTGGGGACCGCAGTCCGTGGCGGAGTATGATGGTTAGGGGGTCGGCGCATGGCTGTCTACTTAGCACGAAAACTCCGAACGCGGCCAATTTTTTCGCTGGTTGTCACAAAGTCACTACGTACTCCTTCCAGTTTGCTCCAGCGTGTATGAATTATGACCCGCTCGTGGCATTTTGTCAAGTTCGGCTAGAGTGAGAACGACCAGCGCTGACTATTGAGCGTGCAATAATGGGGCCTTATATGGAAAATCGGCTGCGCTCTGCCGACTTGGGTCCGTTCTCAAAACCTCCCAGAAAAATATGGAAACGACCGCCTTTTGATGAGGTTTGCAACCACCGCAACGCAGGTCGAGAAAGGGAGGATAAGAGCGCTAGTGCTGAGCAACAGCCGATGGTAATACAGGAAAGCTTATGCTTCCTCAAATTCCACCTCCGATGGATGATAACTTGGTAGAGGAAGATGAAGTGGATGAGTAGTTGGATGAGGCAGCAATCGCAGAATGAATGATCCATGAATGCAAAATTAACTCTAAGCATATGACGACAAATTCAAGTGGAAACTGAAGTATAAGAGATGGCGATGAGGGGGTGTTGGTCGGAGCGCAAATGCTGACGTCGAGGGATCGAAGCAGAGGCATGGGGAGCGGTAGGAGGGGAGAATCCTCGTTTTGTGGACTGCCCGTGCCGTTGAAAAGCTCTTGGAATTCTCCTATTTTGCGTCAGGAACCAGGTCATGCTTAAATATTGGCTTTATTCGCTGCTCCTGGGAGTCTTGAAAGGGACAAGGATCCGACGAAACGGGACAGCTATCGCCTAATAGCCGTGGAAGCCTGACGAACATGTGGATAGGAATCCTTCAGCAATTCCACAACATGCAAACCTAATGAGCATATTCTCAAGAGCGGGAAGAACTACGCAGGTGAGGGCTTCATCGAAGTAATTATCACCAGAAAGGACGTCAGCGGGTGGCCGAGGATTTAGCCGAAAAACTAGGCAAGTATATGAAGTTGAGGGATGTACTGGAGTGGTTGTCACTTGACTGAGCCTCGTGGTCCTCTAGAGAATTTCCCCGGAAGAACTCGGCAAGTCTGTGAATCACTTATGCCAATCTTCAGTTGCTGGCTCTAAATACCATAACTCCTCAATAATCCCATCTCGCATTGCCACTCCAAAAGGCGCTTCTCAAGACCCCGCTTCCTAGTCATGGATGCGCTCTACCCAAAATAAATCTTATCCATCACTCCGCGGCGCCGCCATCATAAGTTCGTCAAGGATCCGGCCCGTCAGTAATCCCGTGGCGCAATTATCGAAAGGTCTTTAACTGCACCGCAGTATGGTCAGAAAATATCGAACGCATGTTTCTCTTGGGTGCGAATAGTCGGAATATTCACGAAGGCCCATAACGTTTGAGTGCTGTTTTGGCGAAGCCAGAACGAGGCTATTGACCGGTTCGCACCTAAGAGAAACATGCGTTCGATATTTTCCGACCATTGACTGAAACAGCGAATCACGGCGACGCCCTTGCATAAATGCCGCCATTCGGGCTCGTGAAGTATGCCATCAAGGAGGGCGGGCGCAAGGCCGATGATGTGTAAGAGACTCCCAGGCCTTGTAGCCGTTGGAGAGCTTTTCTGCTGGATTGCGAGGGGGTCGGTCGAATGAACCAGGGAGATAGGGAGTGGCGTCCATCAGAGTGCTTCATACTACGATTCAACTGCGCACTCGTGACCTAGGGATCTGCAACCTGCCATCTTGAGGAACCTCTCCACCGGAAGATCACCGCTTGACACCGCCTCCCTCAGGACGGAATTGTCTTTGTCCTGGAGGTACCCGAACAATGTTTGTGTCGCCTTGAGGTAGTGTCGAAGCTTTCCAGGTTTATTTGCGTTGCTCAAATCGACCCCATTATCCACTGCGCATACTTCGCGGCAGTGTGCATACCGCAGAATTCACCCGGCTGGCCCTCCCGCAGTACTATTTTAACAAGTCGCAGCCAGTCGAAGCAGCTGCCGCAGCTCATTTATGTTGGCATTGGATCCTCCCGCAATATATGTCTTCCGAAGATTTTCCAACGATAAATTGGGCAATTTCTCCTGCCGTAGGCCCGTAATTTTCGCCCACTTTCCTCCAATCTGGTTCGAAACTCGTGCGCACTACAGTATCTATGGTTATTGCTTCACAAGAGCCGTGGTCGGCTTCCCATTTCTCAAAATGACATCGGCTGCACGATATCCGCTGATCTGGGCCTTGATGTCCGAGGAAGCGGCCGATGTGGTTTAGACATCCGGATCCGTGTTCCAGAATAGTCCACGGACACCCCATCCTCAGTGCATCCGTCTCGGAGATTGGCAGGATGTTTCACCCGATATTCAAAGTAACCTTCTGGGATCTCTTGGGAGGATCTTCACCAAAATACTGAGCAGGCAAATAATCTTTATTATCTTGGTATGAAATTAGTG